>JAPKLW010001915.1:0-117863 GCA_026898455.1 Plectranthus barbatus | reverse complement strand
GAGCCAAGTCTCTGTCCGCTCCCGCTCGGCCGGTCCTGCACCAGCTCAGCCGGTCGAGCCCTCTGAAGCTCCGCTCGGCCGGTCCTGCACCCGCTCGGCCGGTCGAGCTCTCCAAACTCCAAAACACGTGCGATTTTCATCCAAAACTCCGCCAAAATTGCTCGTTTATGCCCAAAACCTATCATACACACATCAAACACACAAGACACGAAAACACAACCAAAATACGACAAAAACATATGATACAGGAGTAAAATAGCCACAAACAAGCATGTACACACATCAAAATATAGGTCATTTTACGCATGTATCACCTCTCTCGACTCCACCGAATGAACTCCACCTACAACTGTACTTCCCAACAGTTTGTAAAGGTTCCCTGCAGTGATTCTCCCTTTCATCACAGTTAATGCACCCTTCACAATCTTAATGGTTTCCCTATCCTCATCAGCCTTGGGAATGAAACCATTTCTATGCAAAGTATCCAAAGAAATCAAAATTTTCTTCAACTCAGGGATATGCTTGACATCGCATAATGTCCTCACAGTTCCATCATACATCTTTATTTTGACATCACCAATACCAACAACATTGCAGCATCTATCATCACCAAGAAAAACAGAACCCGAGTTACCTAGTTTATTAGTAGCAAACCACTCTCTGTTAGGCGTTATATGATATGAACATCCAAAATCGAGAATCCAAGCATCAACATACTGCGTAGTCGAAAAAGATATCATATCTACATCACTGCAATCGGATTCCTCATTTTGCACCACATTTGCAGACTTGGATGACCCATCAACTGTCTGCTTCTTCTAGTTTGGCCAATCCCGTTTGATGTGCCATTTTTCCTTGCATTTATAACATGTAACAGATTTCCTCCTCTGCGATTTTATCTTGTGACTTGGATCTTAAATCCCGATTTCCTGAATTATCCTGCACCTGTCTTCTTCCACGATCCTGGTTACCCTTTACATAAAAACTTTTTCAAAAGTTTATTTTCATGGTTGAAACATGTTTCTAGATGTGTAAAAGTAAGTGTTAAAGGTTTTTGTTGTTGTTATTAGTTCAGAATTGTCAAAAATTACTAGCTTGAAATTGCACGAAAATTCACCGATACAAAACTCCTATTATAGTTCAAGATATTACTCCAATAGGAACGAAAGTAAAATGTGATGACAAACGAAATATCAAAATCACAAAGGTCTGGATTCCCAAAGGAAAGATCTAGAGAACTAATCATGTAGGACCCGTAATTGATCAGGTACCGAAAATATAACTTCTTTGTTTTGCAAGAACAGGGTCCAGGAAGAAAAACATCAAGAAAACTAAAAGAATGGATCCTGGACAGTGGATGCTCAGGTCACGTGACTTGAGATGAAGAGATCTTCATAGAACTTCAAAAGATTAGAGGACCTTCAATCTCATTTGGTGACAACTCAAAGGCTAGAGTAATCGGAAGAGGGTGCATTCAGCGGAATGGAATGCAAAGAATCAATGTGGCCCTCGTTGATAGTCTCAAGCACAATCTACTGAGCATCAGCCAGCTAAGTGAAAATGGATATATTGTTTCTTTCTTTGATACAGTTTGTGAAATTAATGATAGAACCACTAGAGACGTAAAACTTAGAGGAATCAGGATAGAAGGACTCTATGTTGTAGATTGGGAAAGTGGTCAGCAAGCATCATGCTTCATAGCATTCAGCAAGGAAGAAACTAATTGGCTATGGCACAAAAGGCTAAAGCATCTAAACTTTAAGACTATCAATTATATTTCCAAAATAACATTGTTGCAGGACTACCCAAAGAGACCTTCAAGAAGGAAGGAGTATGCAGAGCCTGTCAACAAGAAAAACAAGCCAAGGCGTCCTTCAGATCCAATCCGGAAAAAGCCACATCAAATAGAATCATCGAGCTCTTGCACATGGATTTATTCAGCACAGTGACTCCACCCACTGTAGGTAACAAACAATATACCTTGGTTGTTATTAATGATTACAACAGGTACACATGGGTGAGACTACTCAAAAGCAAGGACAAAGTGAAGATCGTTCTACCGGAGTTGATACTTCGAGTGCAAAATGATAAAGAACTCACCGTGAAAAAAATAAGATCTGATAATGGTAAAGAATTTTGTAACGGTGCATTGATGGACTTCTGCGCCGACGCTGGGATAGGACATGAAAGGTCCACTGCAAGAACACCTCAGCAGAACGCTCTAGCAGAAAGAAGAAACAGGACTCTCAAAGAGGCTTTGCGAACAATTCTTGCCGATACAGATCTGAGCCAAAGATATTAGGGAGAAGATGCAATGAATGCTTGCTACACGGAGAATCGAAGTGGACAGAATCTTCGCTTCAACTAGACTCCTTACAAAATATATCATGGTCGTAAGCCTTCCTTAGCTCAACTTCGTGCTTTTGGTTCACCATGTTATGTCCATAATAATGGGAAGTCGAAGTTAAGTACTTTTTCTCCCAAAGCTAATGAAGGAGTGTTCCTAGGACACGGACATCCATCTCAAAAGGGATATAGAGTGCTTAATAAGACAACCAAGGTTGTGGAAATAACATGCAATGTTATTTTTGATGAAGCTACCTTAGTGCGCAGGACCATGAGAAGTCAAGATGATGAGTCTCATGAAACCAATGATGTCAATGGACCTTCGGGCGCGAATACTTTCGAAGCAGAACCGATTGATCCGACTAGGTTAATGAGTGAATCATCATCACTATCAGAGATCTTGACTGATCAGCCAATAGACAAGATGGCCGGTGATGCAAATAGTAACGTTGAGGCCACTATAAATTCTCTAAAAGAACGCACATGTCAAGGGGGAACATGATAATTTCATCATTTCACTCACTTCTCTATATTATTTTCTACTATTTTATGTGGTTTTCTTGAGTTTATATATATATTTCATGCATGAGTCTATTATATGTGGTGTTATGCTTGTCATGGTGTGTTTTTGCCGGTTTTAGGCTTAAATTTATTGGAAAACCGTTACGATAGCAGTTGGTGTGCAAAAGTAGCAGTGAAGGATTCCACCACACAAGTGATTCGGGCTATTGGATCATGGCAATGGATAGAGCTTTGAGTTAAATTTCCAACGCAACTAGAATCGGGTCAATCGGAGTTCGGGTGAGAGAGTTATGGCCAAAACTGTGAGACCACACAGATTGACTTCGACCGAAGGAAGATCGACCTCGATCAACGTGAAGACACACGCGTCGATCAACGCCGAGCCACCTCAGTCGAGGAGTGGGCAAATCTGGTGGATTTTTAATTAAATTCGAATCAAATCGGATCTTTAGCCCTAGACTTGATAAGATACACATCCACTCCTATAAATAGCTAGAAAATTCGAGTTTTAATCATCTTTTATCATTCACTCAGCCTAGGACCTTTGAAGCATTCAACATCCTTTGTTTTCCAGCACGAACCTTAATTTTTGTAAGTTATTTTTATACACTTTAATAATATGTTTTGTTTTGGTTTTCTATCTGCGATGAGTGGCTAGAAACCCTAGCGGGTTCTAGGGCAACGAATTTCAATTTGTGATGCATGTTTAATTGATTAACAATAATTTTTTGGTTTTGAATTCCTGTTTTAATATAAGGATTTAGAATTTATAAGATCGAAAGAGAGAATTAATTTTAGGTTTATAGTTGTTAATTGAAGGACTAAAGGAGAAAATTATTAATAGGAAAAGGAAATCGAATACAATTAGAATATTTTTCCTAGGGGAAGATAGTAATTGTAAGGTTTAATCTATGGAGTTATAAACAGTTGATTAGTACGTTGTTATTGAGGCCAACAAAGCATATACATTCACATACTAGTAACTTAGGCTATAATTGTCTGATCAAGAAATTATAGTATATTATGATTTTCCACCAATGCAAGTCAATCATTGTACATGTATTTTTATTGATAGTTCACCCTAGAGTCTGTGTCCCTTTAATTTGAATTCCTAAATTCTTTAATTTACCGCATTGCTATCTTTACTTTTCATAATAAAACCCTGAATTATGTTGACTCAAATAATAGGTCTTAGGATCATGACTAGTACATGAAATAATTTCGTTATAAAATTCCTCTGGATTCGACATCCTTAGGGTACTTTTATAAATTTATTTGCCACTGTTCTACATTTAATCTGTAGAATTTTACTGTGATCAAATTGGCGCAGTTGTCGGGGAGTTGTTAGATATTATTTTGTTACTAGTTTATTCAAGGATTAATTGGATTGAGTTTGTATTTTTTATTTCGTGTGCGTGTGTGTGTTTTTCATCTCGACTTTGATCGACACCTGCTCGCGTTGATCGACGTTGAGAATTTACGTGCATCGATCAACACCCACCCGTGTCGATCGATGTCGAGCTGATTTTTGCCTAATTTTTATTTCAGGCAGTGCATGAACACGAGGTCGCAAGAGAAGCCCCTTGAAGCCTTCAACCCAGAGATTGAAGCCTCCTGTAGGAAGAAGAAACAGAAGAAAAAGATGGATCCACTGGACAATCGGAACCCTCAAGAAGTTGACCCGAATATGCCCCCCATTAGAAGATCCGGATGCATAGCTTATAGCGGGGGATGCTCTAGCGCTGATTCAAGAAGTTCATACAATGAGGGATGCAGTCCGACAGTTGAGAGAAGAAAGGGATGCTGAAAGGGAAGCCGCACTGAAAAGGCAGGAGGGGCAAGAAAGAAACAGACTGCGTCAAGAAGACTCGAATGACGAGGATTCGAATACAATGGGGAGGAAATACAAGCCACATCCCAACAATAAGGGATTCATTATTGGTATCAATGCCAATAATTTTGAACTCAAAATTGGGCTGATTCAGATGGTTCAGCAGAACCAATTTGGACGCAGAGCTACGGAGGACGCTTACAAGCATATACGGATCTTTGTGGAGTTTCGCAACACCATCAAGAAAAACAATGTCGGACAAGATGTGATCCGACTGAGGCTATTCCGATTTTCACTGAGGGATCAAGCCCGAGCATGGCTAACTGGATTCGACTGCAGCAAGATCTGAACATGGGAGGAACTGCGAGCTGAGTTCCTCTTTTATTTCTTCCCACCCTCTGTCATCATTCAGAGGAAGATGAACATTCTACAATTCCATCAAAGGGTGGATGAGTCTCTTTTGGAAGCCTGGAGCAGGTTCAATGAACTGCTGAAGAGCTGTCCCAGCCATGGAGTCGATACTGAAGAGCATGCTCACATTTTCTACCGAGGCATGACTGAACGGACTCAAGAGTCCATGGACAACGCAGCTGGGGGTCCATTATGAGCAAGTCTGCAGAGAAAGCTCTTAAGCTTTTTAAGAAGATGGCGCTGCAGAATCAAAAGTGGGCAAACCCAAGGAGGCCACTGATAAAGGCCTTGGATAAAGTGAAGAATGAAGATCCTCTCAAAACTGAGGTTGAGATACTAAGAGAGGATTTGTACAAATTGTCTGCGGGAGCTTCTACTGCTGCAGTTGCACAGGTGCAACCTGAAGTCCCTGCGGAAGTGAGTTACATGAGCACAGGGTGCTACTCTTACCAGCATCAGCAAAGGAATGGGGGATATCAATATCCACCGAGAAACTACCATGGTTTCTCCTACTCTCCTACTCCCATCCTGAGGCAGCAAGCTACCACCACCGGGATTTGAAGTTCTGAACGGAGAAGTGGTGGAGAAAAAGAAGGATTGCTTGGACGATCTATTGGCCAAATTCATCAAGACCTCAGACCATCGGTTCGGAAAGATTGAGCAGGAGATCACTGGAGTGCACACCAAGGTAGACCGAGTGGGGAAACACATGCAGATGATCGAGACGCTGGTCAGCCAAATTTCCAGCACTATTGGAGCCCAACACAAGCAACGACAGCTACCGAGCACAACGGAGGTGAACCCAAGAGTTCAAAGAGATGGCAAGGCTGTCACACTGAGATCCAAGACGAGTTACAAAGGTCTCGAGATGGTTCGGGATGAGTCTGAAGCTGAAGAGGTGCAAAATTGTGCCACTGGAGGCTCGACTTTGATCGATGCAAGTCCTACATCAATCGAGGTTGAGGAGATTGGAGGAGAGTCGAGTGATAAAGAAGGCTCAACTTTGATCAACGCAGTTGGTGTCAATCAATGCACGAAGATATCGACATCGACCGAGGCACCCCTGCGTCGGTCAAAGTTGAGGCCCACCTCGGGCAAAATTCTGGCAAAATCAAAAGATATTGTTCCTCCTATGTCATTCCCTCAAAGGTTTGTGATGCAAAAGGAGGATTCCAAGTTCGTGAGATTCGTGGAGAACTTGAGGAAGGTTAGCAAAAATATTCTGCTGATCGAGGCGCTGAAGAAAATCCAGGGGTACATGAAGTACCTTCGGAAACTGATGAGTGGAAAGAAGCAGTTCGTGCAGAACAAAACTGTGAAGATCAACGAGCAATGCAGCCTGCTATTACAAAAGCAGGTGCCCATCAAGAGAAGCGACCTTAGATGCTTCTCTATCCTAGTGGAGATAGGAGGACATACCTTCGAGAGAGTATTGTGCGATACCGGGGCCAGTATCAATCTGATGCCATACTCTATTTACAAGCGCCTCAACATCGGAGAGATGAGGCCCACTACTATTACGCTGCAGATGGCAGATCGGACTGTATCCCGCCCAAAGGGAATTCTAGAAGATGTGCTCATGTGAGTGGGCCATTTGATCTTCCCAGCAAATTTTGTTGTGCGCGAAATAAAGGAGGACGAGAACGTGCCCATGATACTGGGGTGTGAGTTCCTCGATACTAGTGTCGCGCTCATTGACTCACGAGGTGGCGATATTACACTTCGGGCCAATAACGAGAAGGTCACCTTTGTGATCGATAAAAGCAAGACAAAAGGCGGAGTGCAACCGGATCACCACCACTGAAGATGATGAGTCCAAAGAAGAGGAAGCCGCTGCTATAGAGTGGGAGCGAGGAAACGAAGGGGTGAAATTGTCAACTAAACCACTTCCTTCTGAGCTCACCACCATTGTCAAGGACCGAAAAGTGTACATGGTGGAATCCAAAGATCGGCGAGTCTGGACCCGACCCCCTTGGTACTAAATTAAGGTATCGTCGAGCTACGACGTTAAAAAATCACTTGTTTGGAGGTAACCCAACCATTTACTTATTTTGTTTTTAATTTCCATACGTTTTCTTTTTATTTATTTTTATTTCAAATTTTGCATGCACTAACCTTGTTTTGAAGCTTAAAAAATGAGGAGTTCTCGACTTCGATCGACGTAGCCTGGCGTCCATGGAAATCGAGACGAGCAATGTGATGCACTTCAACCTGTGGAAGGAGTCGATGAGAAGGCTTCACGTCGATTGATGCAAACCCTGTGTCGGTCGACATGAAGTGCCATACACCTCAAATTCACGCCGCGCAAATTCCAAAGCCTCCAGGGATAAAAAGTTGATGTCTGAGATCAACCACCAGGTATTATTCCTCCCTTTTGTCTGATTCTCAAACTTTTTCCCACTCTTAAGTTGGAAATAAGTTTGGGGGATGTGAACAAGAGGAGGAATATTCTATCCTTATTTGCTTTCAGTATTTTAATTTTTGCATTTGCATGTTTTTAAATTTTATTCTATTTTGTGTGGAAATTTTTGAGCTATGACATAACCTGAATGAGATTGTGAGATTAGAATTGATTGAGGGCTTAGTTTGAATTGATGAGGGAATGTGATTTGATGCCTATGAATGTAGAATACTGCATGATAGGATTAATTCGAAACTTATACTTGCATGCTGATTGATGTGATTTAAAGTTAATTGTGGAAGAAATTTTTAAACCCTTATGTGAGACTTGAGCCTAATTTCGTTTGATGTGAGATTTTCATGTGTGTTTCAATTTCTCTAGACCTTGCTTACTTTCTTTGTGGAGACTGCATAGAGTGCACAAGTTTAGGAAATGATCTTAGGCCATCTTTGTTAGCCCAATTCCCTAAACATTGTCCCTTCACATGAAAATTTTCCCTAGTTAGCCACTTTGAGCCTTTACAGTTTTTCTTTCCTTGTCTATGAGAATAAGAAAGTATTGTCTCACCCGTGTCTTGAGTTGTGGTATATGGGGTGGATTGAAAGTGATTCGAGATAAGAAATATAAAACTTAGTGGTGAAAAAAATGTGTGAAAAAGAGCTTAACTAATAATTATGATTCTCATATGCTCCATGAAAGAAAAAGAATTATTATTATAAAAGAGCATAAGAGATTCAAAATGAGATTTTAAAAAAAAGTTGTGTGTTGTTGATATATTTGAGGAGAAGGGTGAATGAAGTTAGATGGTGGTTTGGATTAATTGACATCCGCACTCAAGTTAATTTAGTCACTTGACCAAATTTCCCTACCCTTCACAAAAAACCTACATTACAACCTAATTAAAGTCCTTTTTTATTCTAGACTTCTGTGCACATTCTAGGAGTGGAGATAGTAGAAAATTTGCAAGCCTATGGTAGAAATTCATTCATACATGTGTTGACTGCTTTCATCTTTATCCTATACACTTGTGAGTTCAGCGAAACACTTCCTGTGAGTTCTTCCACTATTAATGAATTTTCTTTCTTTTTCAAACTGCTTGTGGATAGTGGATTTTTAACCCTTGAATGTGATGAATCTTGTGAGGCATTGCACTCTAATTACCTGATCTTTTGATTTTTTCTTGCCTATTGATTGAAGACAATCAAACGTTCAAGTTTGCGGGGTTTGATAAGTTCATTGTATCACTCACTTATCAATATTAATTTTTACTATTTCATGAAGCTTTCTTCAGTTAATATATATATTTCATGCATGAGTCTATTATATATGGTGTTATGCATGTCATGGTGTGTTTTTTGCAGATTTTAAGCTTACATTAGTTGGAAAATTGTTTCGAAAGAAGTTGGTGTGCAAACGTAGCAGTGAAGGGTTCCTACACACAAGGGCTATTGGAGCATGGTTTTGGATAGAGCTTCGAGTTAGCTTTCCACCGCAACTAAAATCGGGTCAATCGGAGTTCGAGAGTGAGAGTTATAGCCAAAACCGTGAGATCGCACATATCGACTTCGACCAAAGGAAGATCGACCTCGATCGATGTGAAGACACGCGTGTCGATCAACGCCGAGCCACCTCGGTCAACGCGCAGGCTAGTCAAGCAGATTTTTAATTAAATTCGAATTAAATTGGATCTTCAGCCCTAGACTTGATAGGATACACATCCACTCTTATAAATAGCTAGAAAATTCGGGTTTTAATCATCTTTTATCATTCATTCAGCCTTGGACCTTTGAATTCAGCCTTGGACCTTTGAAGCATTCAACATCCTTTATTTTCCAGCACGAACCTTTATTTTTGTAAGTTATTTTTATGCACTTTAATAATATGTTTTGTTTTTGTTTTCTATCTAGAATGAGTGGCTAGAAACCGTAGCGGGTTCTAGGACAACGAATTTCAATTTGTGATGCATGATTAATTGAATAACAATAATTTTTTGGTTTTGAATTCCTCTTTTAATTATTAGGATTTAGAATTAATCAGACAGAAAGATAGAATTAATTCTAGGTTTATAGTTGTTAATTAAAGGACTGAAAGGAGAAACTTAATAATAGGATAAGGAATTCGAATAAAATTAGAATATCTGTCCTAGGGGAAGATAGTAATTGTAAGGTTTAATCTGTGGAGTTATAAACGGTTGATTAATACTGTGTTATTGCTGCCAACAAAGCATATACATTCACATACTAGTAACCTAGGTTATAATTGCCTTACCAAGAAATTATAGTATATTATGATTTTCCACCAATGCAAGTTAATCAATGTATATGTGTTTCAATTGATAGTTCGCCCTAGAGTCTGAAACTCTTTAATTTTCCGCATTGCTATCTTTACTTTTCAAAACGAAACCCTGAATTCTGTCGACTTAAACAATAGATCTTAGGATCATGACTAGTACATTAAATAGTTTCGTTATAAAATTCCTTTGGGTTCGACAACCTTAGGGTACTCTTATAAATTTATTTGCCACTGTTCTGCAATTAATCTGTAGAATTTTAGAGTTATCAGAACTCAAGATGAGAAAGATCTTCAGCAAGATAAAGAGGCTGCTGAGAATCCCTGATAAGCTCATTATTTTACTCGCTTATCTATATTATTTTCTACTATTTTATGTAGTTTTGTTGAGTTTATATATATATTCTATGCATGAGTCTATATTAGGTAGTATTATGCGCATTTTGGTATTTTTGTAGGGTTTTAGGCCTAAGTTCACGAGAAAGCCGTTCCGAAAGCAGTGACGTGTAAAAGTAGCAGTGAAGATTTCTTCCACAAGAAGAATTCGGGCTATTGGCACATGGCAATGGATGATGCTTTGAGTTAGCTCTCCAACGCAACTAGAATCAGGTCAATCGGAGTTCGGGAGAGAAAGTTATGGCCAAAACCGTGAGACCGCGCAGGAGGGGCGAGAAGCTGCGTCGACAGACGCCAATCAGCATCGATCGATGCCGACCAAGAAGCCACGTCGATCGACGTGGATCAGCCACGATCTACGCGAGGCTGTCTGCTGGAGCGGAAATTCGAGGAAAAATGGATTTATTTATATCTTTAGCCCTAGATTTGATAGGATACACATCCACCACTATAAATACCTATGTAAATTCGATTTTTCAGAATTCCCTATTATTCCTTATCATATTTTCGTTCTACAATTTGGTTTTGAGAATTTGGAGACTTGGGAAACACGAAACCCTTTTATTTTCTTGTAAGTTCTTTATGTTTATGCAATTTAATATGTTTTCTTTTGGATTTCTATCTGCGATGAGTGGCTAGAAACCCTAGCCGGTTCTAGGGGTTGATATTATTATGGATGCATGTTAGGATTAATTAATTAGGTTCATGATTCCTATGTTTATTTTTAATTCTAGATTAATACAAGGACCGAGAGGTGACGATTAATTTAGATGTCTAGCTATTGATAGAAGGACCGAGAGGTGAATATTAATAGTGGGAATATGAATGCATGATATGATCTACACTATCCAAACAGATGTACTAGACTATAGGAATTGAACTGATTTGCTTATCAGATTGACTAATTTGGTGTACTTTGAGACCGAGCGGAGATAGTCACTAGTTAGTAATCTAGGTTATATTTGCCAAACAAGGAAATATAGCATTGTTGCAGTATTCCACCTGTTAAATTAATTGACGCCTACATGTCATCCATAATAAGAATTTCTCCCTAGAAATTGTGTTCCTTTAAATTTGTTTTCAAAACTACTTTAATTTTCTGCATTGTTTTCTTTACTTTTATAAAACCCTGATTTTGATCCCTCAAACAATGAATCTTAGGATCATAGCTAGTATATAGGATAGTTTCCCCATACAATTCCCCTGGATCGATAACCTTAGGGTTTACAAATTTATTTGCCGCTGTTATTATAATTAATCTGTTAGAAATAGCAGTGATCAATCCCCAAAATGGCGAGAGATTTACTGAAGACAACTCTGCTGAGGTCAACCAGGAGCAGACTACTGGAAATTGGAGTACTACATCAGCAAACCAGAATCCAGCAGACGATATGACAGAAGACAGTCATTCAGCAGAAAACACCCCAACAAGTGTAGGAGACAGCTTGGAAAATCTACAGCTTGCTGATGTACCAGTCTCAGAAGAACCCATTAGAACATCTAGCAGTCAAGCCATTCCAGTAGAAGAGCTACAAAGATCAAAATGGCTACTTAGAGATCATCCTACAGAAGCAATCCTAGAAGATCTTACAGATCCAATCCGAACCAGACATAGTGCCATGTTAGCCTACTTCATATCTCAAGAGAAGCCTAGCAAAGTAGCAGACACACTTTACTCGGAATCGCGTATGGGAACTCGTCGATCTCCCAACACACCAGTCAGTAATAGGAACTAAGTGGGTATTCAAGAACAAGCGCGACAAAAATGGACTCGTCGTTCACAACAAAGCAATACTCATAGCAAAATGATATGCACAGTGCGAAGGAATAGATTTCGATGAAACATTTGCTCCAATCGCTCGTTTGGAAGCAATCAAATTATTCCTAGCATATGCCGCTCACTATGGATTTATTGTCTTTCAGATGGACGTCAAGAGCGCATTTCTGAATGGTGAATTAAAGGAAGAAGTCTACGTGGAGCAACCTCGAGGATTTGAATGCGGAAACAAGGTATATAGACTAAGGAAAGCTCTGTATGGTCTGAAGCAAGCCCCAAGAGCTTGGTACGAGACGTTATCACAGTTTTTGCTGAAGAATAGATTCAGGAAAGGGAAGATCGATAGGATGTTGTTCTCTATCAAGGATGTTGAAGACATACTTCTCGTCCAAAACTATGTGGATGACATCATATTTGGATCAAGAAATCTAACCCTATGTGAGAAGTTTGCTAGACTTATGCAGACTAATTTCCAGATTAGTATGATGGGAAAGATCTCATATTTTCTAGGTCTGCTAGTTCAGCAATCCAGCGATGGGATCTTCATCCATCAGAAGAAGTATACTAAGGATCTCATCAACAAATTTTGCCCAGAAAAGACGAAGACACTACGGATTCCAATGAGCATAGCGTGCCAAATCTTAATAGATGAAGACGGCGAATCCATGGATCCCACAACATATAAAGGAATAATTGGCTCTCTTCTATATCTGACAGCCAGCAGACCAAACATTTCATATGCTATAGGAGTGTGCGCAATATATCAAGCAAATCTAAAGAAGTCGCACATGGAGTATGCAAAAAGGATTGTCAGATACTTAAAAGGAAAGAAGTCCTTAGGAATTTGGTACCCCATAGCAGATGATCTCACACTCGTTGGATATTCAGACTCTGACTTTGGAGGATGTCGAATTGATCAAAAAAGTACGAGTGGGACATGCCAATTCTTTGGTCACAAGTTGATAAGTTGGTTCAGCAAGAAGCGACACTCCGTAGCAACATCCACAATAGAAGCTGAATATGTGGCTACTGTAAGTTGTTGTACACAAGTGTTGTGGATCAAACAACAACTTCAAAATTATGAAGTCAACGCTAGTTGAGTTCCTATATACTGTGACAACAATAGTGCGATGTGCATAACAAAGAATTCAGTACATCACTCTAGGACGAAGCATATCGATAACCGACATCATTTCATCAGAGATCATGTTGAGAAAAATGATATCTCAGTAGATTACATAAGAATAGAGGATCAGCTAGCAGACATCTTCACTAAACCTCTAGCCGAAGGAAGATTCAAGTAGCTTTGTTTGAAGCTCGGTCTATTAGAGTTAGATGAGGTTATGGAAGAATGAGTCCCAACTCTCATTTTGTTCTTGGTTCTCTAGAGTATTGGAATTCTTTAATTATTTGGATTTCTTGGAGATTATGCGGAATAAGAGTATGTCCAAGCTCATGTTCTTCAGAGGAATTCTGACGAATTCCACTAAATTACTGAGTCCCAGCTCAGCAACCTTGACGATTAAAATAGGGAAATATTATTTTCAGCAGACCAAGCTAAGAAGATGTTGAGTCCTAGCTCACAGCATATGAAGATGACTGCTGAATCAAGAACTGTTGAATCAATTTTGGGAAATTGATCAGATAAGGGAACAAATATCGGGATACTCAACCGATGTATCAAGAGAAGATCATATTTAATGATGAAGCGACGACTGATATTTGCTATCATTACCAAAGATTTTGTTCAAGGTTCGAGACGATTCAGTTCTGAAAATAGCATCTCGTATGGCCACGTGGAAAGTCATATCGAAACCATCGGTTCCCGAGGTAGATGAAGTGATTGGTTGAACAATTCTCTAGGAGGGGTTACGTCTATTTAAGGACTAGCTATCTTGGTTAGGAGATCCATATCCAAAAAACTTCAGAAACCTAGATCAACCATATGCCCTCATTCCCTTCATTCAAACCCTGTTGCTCGAGAAAAATCAGAAATGTCTTCTACCATTTCACCGAAATACCTTCAGAATAGGTTGAAGTTGCACGACTTGGAAGTCTCCAAATTGAGAGGAAGAGTCGTATTCTTCTCAGAAATCATATCTAAGAAGATTCTCTCAATTCTTGTTCACCATGGACAAAGAATTTTCTGATATTAGAATCGAACGGAGATAAAAGGTCCATTCCATCAGGCCATGACAACATTCTCATTGGAGAAATATAAGCTTGTCAGGTCTGTCTGAGGATGGATAATCCTTAGTCACATAATTTGAGAATACCTTTGGGTAAAGGTTCTCAAATAACTAATTCCTAATCTCTTCTTCTGTGCACCTACATTGGAAAATGGAGATGAAGAAGAAAGATGAAGAATATGTCTGTGGATGGAGTTTATGCAACTCGAATGCATCTGCTTGGCATCTAGGACAGCAAAGCATGCTGGGCTCACAAATGCTCGTTTTGATGACAATACTCTGTTGTCTCAAACAATATAATCGCCTAATCAAATGCTAGATCAATACACTCCTTGTGTACTTGTAATCCTATCAACAGTTCTCATGATTTTCCTGAAAGAAAGCTAAAATTTTTTAAAGGAAAATCAAAAGATAGGAATTTCTTAAAGGTCTCCCCAACATTAGTCGGAAGTAGAGTGCTTGATAAACTGAGAACAGAGAATTTCTCAAGCAAAATATTTCTTTGCGAATTGCTGAGTCAAAGCGCTCAGCAGATTTCCGACGCTTACTGAGTCTGAGCTCTCAGTAAAAGACTCTTGAACTTAAAAAGATTCAAGAAATCTAAAGAGTCTAAAAACTCTGCTGAATCAAGCTTTCACCAGATATCCGGTGAATGCTGAGTCCAACCTCTCAGCAGGTTGATGTAGATTGCTATTCGGCGATAGCAAACAAAACCGGAAAAAGGTTACTGAGTCCAAGCTCTCAGTAAAAAGACTCTTTGTTCCAACAAGGAAAAAATCTTGCAAGAGTCTGCGCTGTCTACTGAGTCCAAGCTCTTGGTAGAACCCCGAAGACTGTAGAGTCCAAGCTCTCAGCAGTTAATCAGCATCTACTAGAAACTCAGACCTTGAAGATCGAAGTTGACTGCTGAGTCCAAGCTCTCAACAAGAAAATAACAGAACGTCTAAGGAATGCTAAGATCACAGTAGAATCAAGAAGTAATATGTTGAGTCCAAGCTCTCAGCAATCTATGTGATCTATGGTGTTTGAAATAAAGGGATATTTCTGATAATCAAATGCTGAGTCCAAGCTCTCAGCATGAGCCTTTCACTTTGCTGGATACATCATCCTCAACAAATGCATATCTGAATGCTGACCAGCAAACTAGGAAGAGATAATCATTTCAAATATCTCAAAAGGTGGGACAATCTATTGACGGAGAAGCTATAGAGTTTGCATTAATTGAAAAGGTGACTCTAGCTCAGGGCAGCGATAAATAAAAAGGAGACACGTCAGCCACGTATGAGTTTCTGACTACGAGGGATGTAAGGTGAACCGTCACCAACTGTCCAACCGTCGATTCATCTAGATCAGAAGTTGAAGATCCAACCGCTCACAACAAAGCCGGTTACTTGGGATTGTATATAGAAAGTTTGGTTTGGAATTTCTAAACCCTAATACTCCCATTACTTCTGATTTTGAAATTTCTTCTACTCGACATCTCTTAAGTTCTCAGAAGAAACATCAATAGCAGAATCTTCCAATTGTACCAGCCCCCCCGCTGAATCATTCGGACAACCCATCATGCCCAAAGAGCCTGAACAGTTCCAACCAACATTCACAGGCATCTACAAGACAGAGGACATTGATGAATCAATCTCATACTATCGCCTAGTTGCTATTACTCGTGGCAAGGAATCTGGTAAATTGACCTACGAGCAAAGGAGATTCGCTCAAGGATAAGATACTCTATGAACTACTGTTTTGAAAGCACTGGTGTGAAGTTCTCATCTGTAAAATTGACCGCGAGAATTTGCTGAAGTATCTATTTTGTCGAACCCAAGAAATTTCGTCCGCATATAGTTGCAGAGTTCTTTGCTCGGGCAGTAGTTGATTTTTATGGTGTAAACATGTTTCTAGATGTATAAAAGCAAGTGTTTAATGTTTTTGTTATTGCAATAAGTTCAGAATTGTCAAAAAAATAACAGGCACGAAATTGAACGATAATTAACCAATACAAAATATTGAAAATTCACAATTTAAAATACTGTTTGAAAAGTTGATTTTTATGGTGGAAACATTCTAAATGTATAAAATTAAGTATTTAGGGTTTCTCAGGTTTAGGGTTTAGGGTTTAGGGTTTAGGGTTTAGTATCAAAAAATGACCAGCTCGAAATTGCACGAAAATTCAACGGTACAAAATTTTGAAAATTCGCAAATTAAAAAAAATTTTCAAAAGTTTATTTTTATGGTGGAAACATGTTTCTAGATGTATAAAAATAAGTGTTTAGGGTTTCCCTTGATTTAATTATTTCATAATTGTCAAAAATGACCAGCTCGAACTTGCACGAAAATTCACCGGTACAAAATTTTGAAATTTTGCAAATTAAAAAACTGTTTCAAAAGTTGATTTTTCTGGTCAATATAAAAACTGTTTGATATTGCACGAAAATGAAAAAACTGTTTCTAGATATATAAAAGTATGTTTTTTGGGTTACCCTTGTTGTAATTAGTTCGGAATTGTCAAAAAATGACCTGCTCGATATTGCACGAAAATTCATCTGTACAAAATTTTGAAAATTCGCAAATTAAAAAATTGTTTCAATAATTAATTTTTATGGTCTAAACATGTTTCTCGATGTATAAAAGTGATTTTTTAGGGTTTCCGTTATTGTAATTAGTTCAGAATTGTCAAAAAATGATTAGCTCAAAATTGCAGGAAATTCACTGGTACAAAATTTTGAAAATTAGTATATTAAAAAACTGTTTCAAAAGTTAATTTTATGGCGGAAACATGTTTTAAGATGTATAAAAGTAATTGTTTAGGGTTTCTGTTAATGTAATTAGTTCAGAATTGTCAAAAAATGACCAACTCGAAATTGCATGAAAATTCACCGGCACTATTTTGAAAATTAGTAAATTAAATTTTTTTTAATAGTTGATTTTCACGGTGGAAAAATGTTTCGAGATGTAGAAAAGTAAGTGTTTAGGGTTTCCCTTGTTGTAATTAGTTCAGAATTATCAAAAAATGACCAGCTCGAAATTGCACGAAAATTCACTAGACAAAATTTTGAAAATTTGCAAATTAAAAAACTATTTCAAATTTTGATTTTTACGGTGGAAACATGTTTTTAGATTTAAAAAATTAAGTGTTAAGGGTTTTCCTTGTTGTAATTAGTTCAGAATTGTCAAAAAAGACCAGCTCGATATTGCACGAAAATTCATCGGTACAAAATTTTAATAATTCGGAATAATTCATCGGTACAAAATTATAAAACTGTTTCAAAACTTAGTTTTTAAGGTCTAAAAATGTTTCTAGATGTATAATAGTAATTATTTAGGGTTTTCGTTTTTGTAATTAGTTCGGAATAGTCAAAAAATAACCAGCTCGAAATTGCACGATAATAAACCAATACAAAATTTTAAAAATTCGCAATTCAAAAATTTGTTTCTAAAATTTATTTTTATGGTGGAAGTGTGTTTCTAGATATATAAAAGTAACTGTTTAGGCTTACCCATGTTGTAATTAGATCATAATTGTCAAAAAAATAACCAGCTCGAAATTGCACGAAAATTCATATGTACAAAATTTTGAAAATTTGCAAATTAGAAAACTATTTCAAAAGTTTATTTTTATGTTGGAAACATGTTTCTAGAAATATAAAAGTAAGTGTTTAAGGTATCCTTGTTGTAATTACTTCAGTATTGTCAAAAAATGACCAGCTCGAAATTGCACGAAAATTAACTAATACAAAATATTGAAAATTCACAAATTAAAACACTGTTTAAAAAGTAGATTTTTATGGTGGAAACATGTTTCTAGATGTATAACAGTAAGTGTTTAGGGTTTCTGTTATTGTAATTAGTTTAGAATTGTCAAAAAATGACTAACTCGAAATTGCACGAAAATTCACCAGTAAAAAAATTTTAAAATTCGCAAATTAAAAAATTGTTTTGAAAATTAATTTTTATGTTGGAAACATGTTTCTAGGTGTATAAAAGTAAGTTCTTAGGGTTTTCCTTGTTGTGATTAGTTCAGAATTGTCAAAAAATAACCAGCTCTATATTGCTCGAAAATTCACATGTACAAAATTTTGAAAATTTGCAAATTAAAATACTATTTTGAAAGTTGATTTTTATGATGAAAACATGTTTCTAGAAGAATAAAATTAAGTGTTTAGGGATTCCCTTGTAGTAATAAGTTCAGAATTGTCAAAACATGACCACATCGTAATTGCACAAAAAATCATTAATAAAATTTTGAAAATTCGCAAAATAACAAACTGTTTCAAAAGTTGATTTTTTTGGTGGTACATATTTCTAGATGTATAAAAAGTAAGTGTTTAGGGTTTACCTTATTGTAATTAGTTCTGAATTGTAAAAAAATGACCAGCTCGTAATTACACGAAAAATCGCTAGTAAAAATTTTTAAAATTCGCAAATTAAAAAATTGTTTCAAAAGTTAATTTTTTGTTGTAAACATATTTCTAGATGTATGTAAATGTTTAGCGTTTCCCTTATTGTAATTGCTCGAAATTGCACGAAAATTCATCGGTAAAAAATTTTGAAAATTCGCAAATTGAAAAACTATTTCAAAAGTTGATTTTTATGTGGCAAACATGTTTTTAGATGTATAAAAGTAATTATTTAGGGTTTCCGTTATTGTAATTAGTTCAGAATTGTCAAAAAATGACCAACTCGATATTGCAATAAAATTCACCGGTACAAAATTTTGTAAATAAGAAAATTAAAAAATTATTTCAAAAGTTAATTTTATGGTGGAAAAATGTTTCTAGATGCATAAAAATAAGTTTTTAGGGGTTCCCTTGTTGTAATTAGTTCAGAATTTACAAAAAATTTCCAGCTCAAAATTGCACGAAAATTCACCAATACAAAATTTTGAAAATTTGCAAATTAGAAAACTATTTCAATGTTGGAAACATGTTTTGAAATTTAAAAATTTAAGTGTTTAGGGTTTTCCTTGTTGTAATTAGTTCAGAATTGTAAAAAATTGACCAACTGGATTTCTAGATTTTTAAAAGAAAGTGTTTAGGGTTTCTGTTATTGTAATTAGATTAGAATTTTCAAAAAATGACAAGCTCTAAATTGTACGAAAATTAACCAGTAAAATTTTTTTAAAAATCGCAAAATAAAAAAAAAATTTTCAAAAGTTGATTTTTTAGGTCGAAACATATTTCTAGATTTACAAAAGTAAGTGTTTAGGGTTTCCCTTATTGTGATTACTTTAGAATTTTCAAATAATGACCAGCTCGATATTGCATGAAAATTCACCGATAAAAAATTTTGAAAATTTGCAAATTGAAAAAATGTTTCAGAAGTTTATTTTAATGGTGTAAAAAAGTTTCTAGATTTATAAAAGTAAATTTTTAGGGTTTCCGTTATTGTAATTAGTTCAGAATTATAAAAAATGACAATCTTGAAATTGCACGAAAATTAACTAATACAAAATATTGAAAATTCGCAATTTAAAAAACTGTTTCAAAATTTGGTTTTTAAGCTGGGAACATTTTTCTAGACGTACAAAAGTAAGTGTTTAGGGTTTTCCTTGTTGTAATTAGATCATAATTGTCAAAAATGACAAGCTCAAATTGCACGAAAATTCACCGGTACAAAATTTAGAAAATTTACAAATTAAAAAACTATTTCTAAAGATGATTTTTATGATGGAAACATGTTTCTAGATGTATAAAAGTAATTGTTTAGGGATTCTGATTTTGTAATTAGTTCAGAATTGTCAAAAAATGACCAGCTCGAAATTGCACGAAAATTCACCTATACAAAATTTTGAAAAAATCTCAAATTAAAAAACTATTTCAAAAGTTGATTTTTATGGTGGAAACATGTTTTAAGATGTAAAATTTTAAGTGGTTAGGGTTTTCCTAGTTGTAACTAGTTCAGAATTGTCAAAAAATCACCAGCTCGATATTGCACGAGAATTCATCGGAACAAAATTTTAATAATTCGCAAATTTTTAACCTGTTTCTAAACTTAGTTTTTATGGTCTAAATATGTTTCTATATGTGTAAAATTAATTGTTTTGGGTTTACATTTTTGTTATTGTAATTAGTTTAGAATTGTCAAAAAATAACCAACTCGAAATTGCACGAAAATTCACCGGTAAAATTTTTTGAAAAGTAGCTAATTGAAAAAAGATTTCAAAATTTTATTTTATGGTGGAAACATGTTTCTAGATGTGTAAAAGTAAATGTTCACGGTTTCCCTTGTTGTAATTAGTTCAAAAATGTCAAAAAATGATTAGCTCGAAATTGCACGAAAATTAATTAATACAAAATTTTAAAAATTCACAAATTTAAAAACTATTTCAAAACATGATTTTTTTTAGTGTAAACAAATATCAAGATGTATAAAAGTAAGTGTTTAGGGTTTCCCTTGTTGTAAGTAGTTCATAATTGTCAAATAATGACCAGCTCGAAATTGCATGAAAATTCACCGGTACAAAATTTTGAAACTAAGCAAATCAAAAAAATGTTTCAAAATATAATTTTTATGGTGGAAACATGTTTTTGGATTTATAAAAGTAATTTTTTAGGGTTTTTGTTATTGTAATTAGTACAGAATTGTCAAAAAATGACCTGCTCGAAATGGTATGAAAATTCATAGGTATAAAATTTTAAAAATTTGCAAATTAAAAAACTGTTTAAAAAGTTGATTTTTCTAGTTGAAAATTATTTCTAGATTTATAAAAGTAAGTGTTTAGGGTTACCCTTATTGTAATTAGTTCGGAATTGCCAAAAAATAACCTGCTCGATATTGCACGAAAATGATCAGTACAAAATTTTTAAAATTTGCAAATTAAAAAACAATTTCAAAAGTTGTTTTTATGGTGGAAATATGTTTTTAGATGTAAAAATTTAAATGTTTTGGGTTTCCCTTGTAGTAATTAGTTCATAATTGTCAAATAATGACCAGCTCAAAATTGTATGAAAATTCGCAAATTTAAAAACTATTTCAAAACATGTTTTTTTTTTGTGTAAACATGTTTCTAGATGTATAAATGTAATTGTTTAGGGTTTTCGTTATTGTAATTAGTTCAAAATTGTCAAAAATTGACGATCTCGAATTTGCACGAAAATTAACCAATACAAAATTTTGAAAATTCGCAATTGAAAAAATTGTTTCAAAAGTTGATTTTTAAAATTTTTCTAGATGTAAAGAAGTAAGTGTTTAGGGTTTCCCTTTTTGAAGTTAGATCATAATTGTTAAAAAATGACGAGCTCGAAATTGCACGAAAATTCATCGGTACAAAATTTTGAAAATTTGCAATTTCAAAAACTATTTGAAAAGTTGATTTTTATGATGGAAACATGCTTCTATATGTATAAAAGTTAATGTTTAGAGTTTCCCTTGTTGTAATTAGATCATAATTGTCAAAAAATGACCAGCTCGAACTTGCACGAAAATTCTCTGGTACAAAATTTTGAAAATTTGCAAATTAAAAAATTGTTTCAAATTTTGATTTTTATGGTGGAAACATGTTTCTATATGTATAAAAGTAAGGGTTTAGGGTTTCCTCTTCTGTAATTAGTTCAGAATTGTCAAAAAATGACCACCTCGAAATTGCACGAAAATTCACCAGTACATAATTTTGAAAATTCATAAATTAAAAAACTATTTCAATGGTGGAAACATGTTATTCGATGTAAAAATTTGAGTGTTTAGGGTTTTGCATGTTGTAATTAGTTCAGAATTGTCAAAAAATGACCATCTCGATATTACATGACAATTCATCGGTACAAAATTTTAATAATTTTTCAAATTATAAAACTGTTTCAAAATTTAGTTTTTATGGTCTTAACATGTATCTAGATGTATAATAGTAATTGTTTAGGGTTTCTGTTTTTGTAATTAGTTCAGAATTGTCAAAAAATAACCAGCTCAAAATTGCATGAAAATTAACCAATACATAATTTTGATAATTCGCAATTTAAAAAACTGTTTCAAAAGTTGATTTTTATGATGGAAACATGTTTTTAGATGTATAACAGTAAGTGTTTAGGGTTTCCCTTCTGGTAATTAGATCATAATTGTCAAAAAATGACCAGCTCGAAATTCCACGAAAATTCACATGTACAAAATTATGAAAATTTTAAAATTAAAAAGTTGTTTCAAAATTTGATTTTTATGATGGAAACCTGTTTCTACTTGTATAAAAGTAAGTGTTTAGGGATACCCTTGTTGTAATTAGTATAGAATTGTAAAAAAAATGATCTGCTCGATATTGCACGAAATTCACTGATAAAATTTTTTGAAAATTTGCAAATTAAAAAACTGTTTCAAAAGTTTATTTTGTTAGTGTAAACATGTTTCTAGATGTATAAAAGTAAGTATTTAGGGTTTCCTTTGTTGTAATTAGTTCATTATTGTCAAAAATTGACCAGCTCAAAATTCTACGAAAATTCACTGATACAGATTTTGAAAATTCGCATATAAAGAAACTAATTGAAAAGTTGATTTTTATGGTGGAAACATATTTCTAGATGTATAAAAGTATGTTTTTAGGGTTTCTGTTAATGTAACAAGTTTAGAATTGTCAAAAAATGACCAGCTAAAAATTAAACGAAAATTAACCAGTAAATTTTTTTAAAATTCGCAAATTAAAAAAATGTTTCTAAAGTTGATTTAATGGTGAAAACATGTTTCTAGGTGTATAAAATTAAGTGTTTAGGGTTTCCCTTGTTGTGATTAGTTCATAATTGTCTAAAAATGACCAGCTCGATATTGCACGAAAGTTAACCAGTAAAAAATTTTAAAAATTGGCAAATTAAAAAACTATTTCAAAAGTTGATTTTTATGGTGTAAACATGTTTATAAATGTATAAAAGTAAGTGTTTAGGGTTTCTGTTATTGAAATTAGTTCTGAATTGTCAAAAAATGACAAGCTCGAAATTGCACGAAAAATTAACCAATAAGAAATTTAGAAAATTAGAATCTCGAAAAATATTTCAAAAGTTGATTTTTTTGGTTGAAATATATTTCTAGATGTATAAATGTAAGTGTTTTGGGTTTTCCTTATTGTGATTAGTTCAGAATTGTTAAAAAATGACCATTTCGATATTGCACGAAAATGCATCGGTACAAAGTTTTTATAATTCGCAAATTTTAAATCTGTTTCAAAACATAGTTTTCATGGTCTAAACATTTTTCTTGACGTATAATAGTAATTGTTTAGGATTTCCGTTTTTGTAATTAGTTCAGAATTGTCAAAAAAATAACCTACTCAAAATTGCACGAAAATTAACCAATACAAAATTTTGAAAATTCGCTATTTAAATAACAGTTTCAAAAGTTGATTTTTATGGTGGAAACATGTTTCTAGATGTATAAAAGTAAGTGTTTAGGGTTTCCCTAGTTGTAATTAGATCATATTTGTCAAAAAATGACCAGCTTGAAAATGCACGAAAATTTACATGTACAAAATTTTTAAAATTTGCAAATTAAAAAATAGTTTCAAAAGTTGATCTTTATGGTGGGAACATGTTTTTAGATGTATATAAGTAAGTGTTTAGGGTTTCCTATTTTGTAATTAGTTCAGAATTGTCAAAAATTGACCGGCTCGAAATTGCACGAAAATTCCCCGGTACAAAATTTTGAAAATTCGCAATTTAAAAAACTATTTCAAAATTTTAGTTTTATGGTGGAAACATGTTTTTAGATGTAAAAACTTAAGTGTTTAGGGTTTCCCTTGTAGTAATTAGTTCATAATTGTGAAATAATGACCAGCTCGAAATTGCATGAAAATTCACCTCTACAAAATTTTGAAACTAAGCAAATTAAAAATCTGTTTCGAAGGTTAATTTTTATGGTGGAAACATGTTTCTAGATGAATAAAAGTAATTGTTTAGGGTTTCTGTTAATATAATTAGTTCGAAATTGTCTAAAACTGACCAACTCGAAATAGTATGAAAATTCATAGGTACAAAATTTTGAAAATTTTCAAATTAAAAAACTATTTAAAAATTAAAATTTTCTTGTTGAAAATTATTTCTAGATATATAAAAGTAAGTGTTTAGGGTTACCCTTATTGTAATTAGTTCGGAATTGCCAAAAAATGATATGCTCGATATTGCACGAAAATGATCATTACAAAATTTTTAAAATTTGAAAATTAAAAAACTATTTAAAAAGTTAATATTTATGGTGGAAACATGTTTTTAGATGTAAAAATTTAAGTATTTTGGGTTTCCCTTGTAGTAATTAGTTCATAATTGTCAAATAATGAACAGCTCGAAATTTTATGAAAATTCACCAGTAGAAAATTTTGAAACTAAATAAATTACAAAACTATTTTAAAAGTTAATTTTTATGGTGGAAACATGTTTCTAGGTGTATAAAAGTAATTGTTTAGGGTTTCCGTTGTTGTAATTAGTTCGGAATTGTCTAAAACTAACCTGCTCAAAATTGCAAAAAAATTTACTAGTACAAAAATTTGAGAATTAGCATATTAAAAAATTGTTTCAAAAAATAATTTTTATGGTGGAAACATGTTTCTAGATGTATAAAAGTAAGTGTTTAGGGTTTCCCTTGTTATAATAAGTTCAGAATTGTCAAAAAATGACAACCTCGAATTTGCACGAAAATTC
Organism: Plectranthus barbatus; assembly: GCA_026898455.1. Lineage (NCBI taxonomy): Eukaryota > Viridiplantae > Streptophyta > Magnoliopsida > Lamiales > Lamiaceae > Plectranthus > Plectranthus barbatus. The sequence goes on along the minus strand of JAPKLW010001915.1, from coordinate 93,100 downwards.
AACGGAACAAAATTTTGAAAATTCGCAAATTAAAAAATTATTTCAAAAGTTTATTTTTATGGTGGAAACATGTTTCTAGATCTATAGAAGTAAGTGTTTCGGGTTTTTGCTTTTGTAATTAATTCTGAATTGTAAAAAAATGACTAGCTAAAAATTGCAATAAAATTCACCGGTACAAAAATTTGAAATTTTGAAAATTAAAAAATTGTTTCAAAAGTTGATTTTTAAAGTGGAAAAATGTTTCTAAATGTGTAAAATTAAGTGTTTAGGGTTTCCATTATTGTAATTAGTTCCTAATTGTCAAAAAATGACCAGCTCGAAATTGCACGAAAATTCACTCGTACTAAATTTTGAAAATTCTGAAATTTAAAACTATTTCAAAAGTTGATTTTTATGGTGGAAACATGTTTTTTCATGTAAAAATTTAAGTTTTTAGGGTTCTCCTTGTTGTAATTAGTTCAGAATTGTCAAAAAATGACCAAGTCGATATTGCACGAAAATTCCTCGGTACAACATTTTAATAATTCGCAAATTATAAAACTGTTTCAAAAGTTTGTTTTTATGGTCTAAACATGATTCTATATGTATGTAAGTAATTGTTTAGGGTTTCCATTTTTGTAATAAGAACATAATTGTCAAAAAATAACCTGCTCGAAATTGCACGAAAATTCACCGGTATAAATTTTTGAAAATTAAAAAATTAAAAAAATGTTTCAAAAGTTAGTTTTTATGGTGGAAACATGTTTCTAGATGTATGAAATTAAGTGTTTAGGGTTTCCCTTGTTGTAATTAGTTCAGAAATGTCAAAAAATGACCAGCTCAAATTGCACTAAAATTCACCGGTAAAAAATTTTGAAAATTCGCAAATAAAAAAACTATTTCAAAAGTTGATTTTAATGGTGGAAACATGTTTTAAGATGTCTAAAATTAATTGTTTAGGGTTTCCCTTGTAATAAGTTCAGAATTGTCAAAAATTTTTCAGCTCAAAATTGCACGAAAATTAACTAATACAAAATTTTGAAAACTTGTAAATTAAAAAACTATTTCAAATGTTTATTTTTATGGTGGAAACATGTTTCTAGATGTATAAAAGTAAGTATTTAGGGTTTCCCTTGTTGTAATTAGATCATAACTTTCAAAAAATGACCAGCTAGAAATTGCACGAAAATTCACATGTACAAAATTTTGAATATTTACAAATTAAAAAACTGTTTCAAAAGTTGTTTTTTATGATGGAAACATGTTTCTAGAAGTATAACTGTAAGTGTTTAGGGATTCCCTTGTTGTAATTAGTTCACAATTGTCAAAAAATGACTATCTCGAAATTGCACAAAAATTAACTAATACAAAATTTTGAAAATTCACAAATTAAAAAACTATTTCAAAATTTGATTTTTATGGTGGAAACATGTTTCTAGATGTATAAAAGTAAGTGTTTAGGGTTTCCGTTATTGTAATTAGTTCAGAATTGTCAAAAAATGACCATCAGGGAGCCATTGAATCCAAAAGGAAATAGCAACGTCAAATCTAAAGAGGCATGCTCTGATGAAGAAGAACCATACCAAAGTAATATGGTTATGCCTACTGCTGCTCCACTTACTGCCGAGGAACTTGAAGAAGAATGGCTCAAAGCTGAACGGGACGTTTTGTTTGGTTGATATTTCATCACTAGCAACTGGTCTACTCTCATATCAAACCAACTTGAATAGGAGGCGAACGCAGAGGAGCCCTCAACACAAGAAAGGGAAACCAGCGAGTGATGATGAGAAAGTCAAGAGAAGGGGCAAGCAAAGAAGATCTTCAGGTAACACTCTTTAAATTAATGTACCTGATACGTGCGTAAAATGACCTATATTTTGATGTGTGTACATGCTTGTTTGTGGCTATTTTACTCCCGTATCATATGTTTTTGTCGTATTTTGGTTGTGTTTTCGTGTTTTGTGTGTTTGATGTGTGTAGGATAGGTTCTGGGCATAAACGAGCAATTTTGGTGGAGTTTTGGAGGAAAATCGCACGTGTTTGGAGTTTGGAGAGCTCGACCGACCGAGCGGGTGCAGGACCGGCCGAGCGGGGCTTTCAGAGGGCTCGATCGGCTGAGCAGGTGCAGGACCGGTCGAGCACGAGCGGACAGAGAGTTGGCTCGATCGAGCCATGCCTTGCTCGGTCGAGCCAAGCTGGCTTTTGGTGGTTTTGGCGGTTATTGATGGTCCGGGCCTGCCATACTTCGACCGGGCGATCCGAGGCCCTGATTGCTTGCCTATAAAAGGGGAAAAGGCAGTTATTTGAAGGGGTTGTTATCATTTTTCACATACGTTAGCTAGATTTTTCCCTAGATTCCATTTTCCATTACAATTCATCATAATCCTAGAGCATCTAGGAGATTAATTCATCAATACTTGGAGGAGAGTGAAGATTCAAGGTGGTGGATCAAGGCAACCAAATCCAATTTGGGGAAGATTCCTATTTCTACTTTCAATTTGTAATGACGTACATTGAATTCAAACTTGTATTTGTACAATTGAAAGGTATGAAGTTCTAATTCTACTTGGATGTTGATTTGAGTAAGGATGAATGATCATTTGATTTGAGAATTGCTTGTTTATTTTACTTTGAGAGCTTGAATTGCACTAGAACTTGTTCCTTACCTCCTAGGTGTAGGTAAGAGCCAACTTAGGAGGTAGTTGACGTGAACGCTGCAGCCAATACGCGGGCGGAATCGTCGTGAATAGTGTAGATTCATATGATTTTAGTTCCAATCCATGTGCGGTGCTAGGTCTTAGGGCAATAATTGACGAACTATTTGGAGTGGTCTAGGGCTTAATAACGTGATGGTTTGCAAGTTCTAGATCATCAACCGTTAGCTCGCCGTGACTAGGGGTTAACGAGTGTAGGGTCGATTGCTCAATCTCCTAGGGATTAAAATGTGTTTACATCAATGATTGATCTAATTTGATTGCATCTACACTCATCTCAACATCCTATCTTCCTAATTTGAGCATTTGTGTGTTTTGGTTTACCAAATTGTGAAAGGAATTGATTGAGTGAATGTCGATTGATTGTTTGATTCATGTTAGTCATACATTGTTAGCATAGGTTTACATTACTTGCCTAGTTGATAAAAAACTACTCAACGATTGATTTTGCCTAGCTATAAGAACTTTGCCGTAGTATCCCGGTACTCTAGCAGGCGAAACGGAGAAGAACCTGGATTTGATATTTTATTCTTTGTGTAGTTGAGAGTTTAATTCGATTGAACTTTTAGCCGCATCAAGTTTTGGCGCCGTTGCCGGGGACTTCATCTAATAGGTTGCTAGATATTGGGGGAAAAGTGAAGCTTGTAGGCTAGGTGTTTGTTATATTGTTTGTGTGAATTGTTTTGCTTGTAGTTTGTTGTTTGATAGTTGAATTTGGTTTGTTTGATCTAGTGTTTTGTTTGGTAATTGGAATCTTTTGTGAGGTGTAGGTTGTTTATGATCACGAGGTCCAAGGCTCGTGAGCTCTTGGAAAGGAAAGCACAACAAAGACAAGAAAGTATTGAGATTGATTTGGAAATGGCTAATCCGGGGGAAGATACTATGAGGATTGGAGAGTTAGAAAGGCAAATTGAATTGATGAAGGCGTTGCTTAATGAAAGGAATGGTCCTCGTAGACCACTTCAAAATGTTTTCCGACCTCAAGGAGGGCCGATGACCGGTGGTTTTCGACTAGGAGTCAATGCCACGCAGTTCAAAATTAAGCCTCAATTGGTTCAAATGATACAAAATAACCAGTTTGGAGGACATGCTACCGAAGATCCGAATGTGCACATATCCCAATTTTTGGAAATCACGGATACCATTAAGATCAATCAGGTTCCTCAAGACTTAATTTGGCTGCGACTATTCTTGTTTTCTTTGAGGGATTCGGTGAGGCATTGGTTCGAGGGTTTTGACAAGACAAATATAGCTACTTGGGAAGAGTTAAGAGAGAAGTTCCTCTTCAAGTTTTTTCCACCAAGTTTAACCTTGAAGAGAAGGGCGAATATAACCTTGTTTGGGCAAAGGTACGATGAACCTATCTATGAAGCTTGGGATCGGTTCCGAGAGCTTTTGCATAAGTGCCCTCAACATGGTCTTCCGAAGAGCCAACAAAATTGCCAATTCTATGGAAGATTGGATTATGAAACAAAAATGTTGATGGATGCATCATCAGGAGGAGTGTTTCTTGAATTGGAAGAGAACGAAGCATGGAGTTTGATAGAGCGGATAGCTAATAATAGTAGTCAATGGCCAAGGAGAAGGATGGAACCTAAAGCAGCGAAAATAATGATAGAAGCCAATGGGATAGAAATGTTGCGAGATCAAATGGTTTCCATGCAAGAAAAAATGGAAAGATTGATGTGCGAATTCGAGAGAAAGAATGATGGATATGGAAGGGACGTGTATACTTTGGAAAACCATTGGAGAAGACATCAAGAAGATGAGTATGAGCCGTATAGGGGAGGCTACGCATATGACTCATGGAATGAGACAAGTTTGCCATCACAATCTTGGTTGGATGAGTCTAATCATTTGTATTTGGAGAAGGAAGAAAAGATACCGGAGTTTGAGGGGGATTTTGAGAGGAAGTGTAGAAGAAATGAGGAACTCTTGACAGAAATCAAGTCACAAGTAGCGTGTATAGCGTATCAATTAAGCCTAAAGGAAGAAGGTCCTCTTGAAGGTGCTTGTGGAGTCATAACCACTAGAAGTGGGCTCTCTTATGATGGACCGAAACATGAGGAGAAGGAAGATGTAAGGGAAAAGATTGACGGAGGTACTTAGAAGAAGTACTACAGAATTCCATTTTTACAATCAATATGGTTGATAACAAAGAGGAAGTAAGGGAAGATATTGGGGAGTATGCCCGAATGTTGGATAATTTTCCGGTCAACTTATTAAATGAGGAAGCTAAGTTCTTGGAATTAAGAACAAAAGAAGAGGAAGATAGGGCGAAGGAAAGGAAGTTGGAAATGAGGAATAAAGCATCGGAGGTTGAATTGAAGAAGTTACCGGATCATTTAAAGTATGCATTCTTGGGAGAAAATGAGTCATATCCGGTGATCATATCAACCGGACTTTCAGGGTGTGAAAGTGAGAAATTGCTTCGTGTCTTGAGGATGCATCAGTCAGCTATTGGTTGGCAACTTTCCGATATAAAAGGAATTAGTCCGGCCATTTGCATGCACAAGATACTTCTTGAGGAAACGTGCAAACCAAAACGACAACCTCAAAGGAGGTTGAATCCTATGATGCAAGAGGTAGTGAAGAAGGAGGTGCTTAAGCTGTTAGATAATAATATCATCTATGCTCCAAGTGATAGTGAGTGGGTGAGCCCAACGCATATGGTACCAAAGAAAGGGGGATTTGAAAAAGTGGTGAAGGACAATGGTGAAGAAGTTATGGAGAGATTGACAAAAGGGTGGCGGTTTTGTATTGATTATCGTGCTTTGAATTTGGCTACTCGTAAAAATCATTTTCCTTTACCATTCATTGACCAAATGCTTGATCGACTTGCAGGGCGTTCTCACTATTGCTTCTTGGATGGCTATTCGGGGTATAATCAAATCATGGTGGCACCGGAGGATCAACACAAAACTGCTTTTACATGTCCTTACGGGATTTTTGCATACCGACGGATGCCATTTGGGTTGTGTAATGCCCCTGCTACATTTCAGCGATGCATGATGGCTATATTCCATGGACTTATTGTTGGAATTGTATACATAAAAGCATTATGATTGGTATATTAGGAAACGTTATGTTTGATATACTGGTAATCATTAATGACTTGCAATAAACAACTCCTGTCTGAATTAACAATCATACGATGCGAACAAACACATCCAATTATCTCGTCGATAGGGAGATCATACGGTGTGTAAGAGATCACAGAAGATCGTATAGATCGTTCGACCTAGCGAGATATAAACAGTTATCACAGCTGAGATAGTTTCTGGTGTGGCTGTCGGTTTAGGCTGCGGCACACAAGTCCATAAGTGGTTTATCTTGACTGCTTTGTGTGACCGGTACATCTCAATGTATTGATAGGATCAACAGTGAGATGAACCATTCTACTTGACATATGAATGAGTAAAGATCTCGGTAACTTGGTCGGATCTAAAGTCTATTGAAAGCTGAGGGGCACACATGGGTTGACTGTCACTTTGACTTGCTATGGTGGAGAGTCTTACATGTACTCGTATATCTGCATCTTGGGTGATGGCAGTTTGTGTGGGGTTTCCTCAGGCTGGATTTAAATAACCATATCCGTTTCAGGATGGTGACATTCCCTGGGAAGCTCACGAGGTTCGTTATGCTAAGTCCTGCAGGCTGAATCATTGATTCAAGCATAAGAGATAAGGGTTGAGTGGTACTACTCAGGAATAATAAGAGATTAATTAGTTACAGCTAATTGTCATACGCTGAATTAATTAATGAATGTCTGAAACCTTAAATATGGGGATTAACCAAGTCAATGCAACCCGTTCCTAATAACGTGGTAATAAAGGGGTAGGTCAGCATTAATTCTCTGGTGGCATGAATTAATGTTTATTAATTAATTATGTTCTGGGGTTGAACATGGAATTAATTAATAGGAGGCCCACTTTATTATTTGCATTTGATCCCTGGTCTGGCCCAACACTGCTCAGAGCCCATTAGGGTTTATTAAACCCTAATAGCCCATTCTCACATCTATATAAATAGATGATCTCTCACTAGCCCACATATGTTTTAAGTTTGATTTTCAAATCAAAACCCTAGAGAGATTGTGAGAGAGTGGGCGGCTAGATCCGGTAGCGTATCCTCACCAGATTTCCGGATCGAGCAAGGGAACAGATCAGAAGATCAGATCTGTAGGAACACCATCGTTTTGATCGATTCCAGATCCAGATCTGCACCATCTTCATTGCCATCATCGATCTAGATCTGTAGATCAGTCATTGGAGTTTAAGGTATCCCTTTGAATCTACGAATTAAATTAAATAGGAGCATGCATAGGGCATTTACTGTTTGTCATGATATTTATTTTGATATCCATAAATCGAATCCGGAGTTTTAATAAATGGCGATTCATGTCGCCTATTGTAGACTCAGTTCCTACACTTATCGAGGAAATTATGGAGGTATTCATGGATGATTTTTCAGTTTTCGGTAATTCCTTTGATGCATGTTTAAAAAATTTGGAAACTGTTCTTGCTAGATGCGAAGAGACAAACCTTGTTCTTAATTGGGAAAAATGTCATTTTATGGTTTGTGAAGGAATTGTGTTAGGACATAAAATTTCTTGTCAAGGTTTAGAAGTAGATAAGGCCAAGATTTGTGCTATCGAACAATTACCCATTCCTAAATCAGTGAAAGGAATTAGGAGTTTTCTGGGACATGCTGGCTTCTATAGGAGATTCATTCAAGATTTTTCTAAAATAACTAAACCTTTATGTAGTTTGTTGGAGAAAGATGTGCCATTCGTCTTTGATGAAGCTTGTGTGTGTGCTTTTGAGAAGTTAAAGAAGGCTCTTGTGACTTCTCCTGTTTTAATTTCACCTGATTGGAATGAAGAGTTTGTGTTGATGTGTGATGCAAGTGATGTTGCACTTGGAGTGGCATTAGGTCAGGTTAGAGACAAAGTGTTCAGGGTGATTGCATATGCTAGTAAAACTCTAAATCCGGCTCAATGTAATTATGCTGTCACCGAGAAAGAATTTCTAGCAGTGTACGCTTATGATAAATTTAGAGCTTATTTGGTAGGAGCTAGGTCGATTGTTTACACAGATCATGCAGCCATTCGATGTTTGTTTAAAAAACCGTATGCAAAACCTAGACTCATTAGGTGGATTTTACTGTTGCAAGAGTTTGATATAGAAATTCGAGATCGGAAAGGTTTTGAGAATGTGATAGCTGATCATCTGTCTCGTTTAGAGGAGCCAGTTCAGGGAGAGGAGCATGAACCGGGCATTATTGATAGTTTCCCAGATGAACATATCTTTTATGTAGCCTATAACATTCCATGGTATGCTGATTTTTCAAATTTTTTGGTTGCCGGAGTATTTCCTCCTGATTTGAAACCCCATCAACGGAAGAAATTCCTTAAAGATGTGCGGTTTTATTATTGGGAGGAACCTTTCTTGTTTCGTAGGTGTGCAGATGGTGTCATTCGGAGGTGTGTGCATCAAGGAGAGTGGAGACGGATAATGGAGGAATGTCATGCTTCAGAAAGTGGAGGTCATTTTGCTGCTAATCGCACGGCATTAAAGGTACTTTCTTGTGGTTTATATTGGCCATCTATTTACCGTGATTGTATGAACTTTGTCAAGGCTTGTGATAGGTGTCAGAAAACAGGATCGATAACCCGTAGGGATGAGATGCCTTCTAAGTTTTTTATTGAAGTCGATTTGTTTGATGTGTGGGGGATAGATTTTATGGGCCCGTTTCCTTCTTCCTACGGGTTTCATTATATATTGCTTGCTGTTGATTATGTCTCCCGTTGGGTAGAGGCTTGTCCAACTATTACGAATGATGCTAAGGTTGTGATGAAGTTCTTGCAAGGATTAGTTACACAATTTGGTATTCCTAGGGCTTTGGTGAGTGATGGGGGAAGTCATTTTTGTAATAAATTGTTAGAAAATTTGTTAGCACGTTATGGTGTTAAGCATCGGATTACTTCTCCGTATCATCCTCAAGCTAATGGTCGGACGGAGCTTGCAAACCGTGAAATCAAGGCTATTTTAGAAAAGACAGTTGCTTCCCGGAAAGATTGGTCTAAGCGTCTTGATGATGCTTTATGGACTTATCGCACGGCTTTTAAAACTCCGATTGGTGTGTCACCTTATCAATTGGTCTTTGGGAAGTCTTTCCATTTGCCGGTTGAATTGGAACATAAAGCATATTGGGCTTTGAAGATGGTTAATGTTGATTGGAGGAAGGCTCAAGGGGAGCGTGCTATGCATTTGAATGCGATGGATGAATTTCGGAATGAAGCTTTTGAAAACTCAAAAATTTACAAGGAGCGTACCAAGAGGTTCCACGATATGCACATCCGACGTAAAGTTTTTACTCCTGGTGAGTTGGTGCTACTCTTCAACTCACGGTTGAAGTTTATGCCGGGTAAGTTCCGTTCCAAATGGTCGGGTCCTTTTATTGTGAAGCAAACTTTTGAAAATGGTACGTTGGAAATAATCCGTGAAAATGGTCCTTGTTTTAAGGTGAACGGTCATAGGGTTAAACCTTATTATGTTGATAATGGATCTAACTTGGTTTTGGATGTTTCTTTTGTTAACTAGGGTGTGTAGTCGAGCTATGGACTTTAAAAAGCGCTTGATGGGAGGCAACCCATCTGAGAACGCCAACAGCAGCAGCAGGATAGGGATGAGCAATGACGCACCGACTACCTTTTTACAAACTTCGTCTCACTTGACTAAGTTTGGGGGGAAGTGTCGGTAGTTGGTGCTCTGGTTCATTCTCTTCTCTATCTCTCTATCCTTATGATGCTTTCTAGTTTAGTTTAGTGTAGTTGAATTTCAAAAAAAAATTTGATACTTCGATTTGGTTGTACTATGATTTACCTCTACTTTAAATTTGAATTTGGATGATGATTGTGGAATGATTTTATATGATGTATTGATGGATTATTTTGGCAAGTTTTCTTGTGGTTAATTCTTTCCATTTGGTTTTGGCATGTGGATGTGTTATGGTTTGGAATGAATGGTGGAAATGGTGGATATTGTTGTATTTTTGTTGATAATTGGTTTGTGGATAAGTTGGTGGATATGAGAGCTTTATCGGCTAGTTTATGCTCAATTGTTTGGTGGTGTATGCTTTGTAGTAGGTACAAATAAGGAATGTAGATTGTTGTAGGATGTTGTGTGCTTGTGTGTGTGTGAAGAACCTAGATGAGGCTTGAGATTTAATCATGATTTACTTAGTGGAGTTTGATGTCTACCTCAACTAATGACAGGGCGGAATCTAGTTTTCGAAGCATGTTTTAAGTTTAACTTTTGAATTGTCGAGTTTTGTATGTGGTTAATGCATAGGACTTGACAAAAAGCCCGTGAAATTTGAGCCATGATGTTGTCATATCTTTATTGATTGTGAGTGGCAAGATTGAGAGTACGAGATCTAGAACTTGCATTCGTTCTCTATCTATTGGCATGAGTGTGTAACTAGAAAATGATCTTAGGCCATCGATTCTTAGTCCTACCTTTCACACCGGGAGTATAAGGTGGTTGTTATCATAATTTTGCCTTTCATATTGTTGACCCCCGTGATTGAGCTTTATCGGTGAATTTTTCTTGATATAAATAGGACCATTATTGGGAGGAAAGAGTGTATGAGGGTGAATACGGTGTTGAGAGTTGGGTTGGGAATTGATTGGTTTGTATTGATAAGCAATGTTGAGGCATGAAAGAGTGAAATTAAGGATTGTTGTTGATCCTAGAAAAATGAGCAACTACAAAATTTTGGTGCAAGTGTTTGAAAGAAAAAGAAAAAAAAAAGAGATAAAAGAGAGCACCCACAAAATGGAAGAATGATGGTGCAATTGAAAAAAAAAGAGAAAGAGAAAGAAAAGAAAAGAAAAAGTGTTGTGAAATGAATAAGCCTCGGGTGTTTGTAGTGGTTCGAAAAGAACAAGTTTGGGGGTTTTGGGAAATTGAGAAGTTTAGTCACTTTGGCCCAAAACCACCCACCTTTTAGTTAGCCACGTTACAACCCGTGTAAAGACCCTTTTGATTCTAGAAACTAACTCATGTGTGAATCTCATCTTCCCTAAACACGTGAGGGAGTCCTTTCGTTTCTTGTATCCATTTTTGATGAGTGGTTCATGTCCTTAGCATTAACCTTGTTACAAAGTTAGGTGATGATCTCGTTTTACTTGAACATGCTAAGATAACTTTGATGAGCTATGAGGTATTGCATGAGGTAGATTAATTACTCTACTTTGTTTTGATTGAGGACAATCAAAGGTTCAAATTTGGGGGATTATGATACATGCGTAAAATTACCTATATTTTGATGTGTGTACATGCTTGTTTGTGGCTATTTTACTCCCGTATCATATCTTTTTGTCGTATTTTGGTTGTTTTTTCGTGTTTTGTGTGTTTGATGTGTGTATGATAGGTTCTGGGAATAAACGAGCAATTTTGGTGGAGTTTTCGAGGAAAATCGCACGTGTTTGGAGTTTGGAGAGCTCGACTGGCCGAGCGGGTGAAGGACCGCCGAGCGGGGCTTTCAGAGGGCTCGACCGGCCGAGCAGATGCAGGATCGGTCGAGCACGAGCGGACCGAGAGTTGGCTCGGTCGAGCCATGCCTTGCTCGGCCGAGCCAAGCCGGCTTTTGGTGGTTTTGGCGGTTATTGATGGCCCGGGCAAGCCATACTTCGACCGGGAGATCCGAGGCCCTGATTGCTTGCCTATAAAAGGGGAAAAGGCAGTTATTTGAAGGGGTTGTTGTCATTTTTCACATACGTTAGCTAGATTTTTCCCTAGATTCCATTTTCCATTACAATTCATCATAATCCTAGAGCATCTAGGAGATTAATTCATCAATACTTGGAGGAGAGTGAAGATTCAAGGTGGTGGATCAAGGCAACCAAATCCAATTTGGGGAAGATTCCTATTTCTACTTTCAATTTGTAATGACGTACATTGAATTCAAACTTGTATTTGTACAATTGAAAGGTATGAAGTTCTAATTCTACTTGGATGTTGATTTGAGTAAGGATGAATGATCATTTGATTTGAGAATTGCTTGTTTACTTTACTTTGAGAGCTTGAATTGCACTAGAACTTGTTCCATACCTCCTAGGTGTAGGTAAGAGCCAACTTAGGAGGTAGTTGACGTGAACGCTGCAGCCAATACGCGGGCGGAATCGTCGTGAATAGTGTAGATTCATACGATTTTAGTTCCAATCCATGTGCGGTGCTAGGTCGTAGGGTAATAATTGACGAACTATTTGGAGTGGTCTAGGGCTTAATAACGTGATGGTTTGCAAGTTCTAGATCATCAACCGTTAGCTCGCTGTGACTAGGGGTTAACGAGTGTAGGGTCGATTGCTCAATCTCCTTGGGATTAAAATGTGATTACATCAATGATTGATCTAATTTGATTACATCTACACTCATCTCAACATCCTATCTTCCTAATTTGAGCATTTGTGTGTTTTGGTTTACCAAATTGTGAAAGGAATTGATTGAGTGAATGTCGATTGATTGTTTGATTCATGTTAGTCATACATTGTTAGCATAGGTTTACATTACTTGCCTAGTTGATAAAAAACTACTCAACAATTGATTTTGCCTAGCTATAAGAACTTTGCCGTAGTATCACGGTACTCTAGCATGCGAAACGGAGAAGAACCTGGATTTGATATTTTATTCTTTGTGTAGTTGAGAGTTTATTTCGATTGAACTTTTAGCCGCATCAGTACCTGAGGTAGATACTTCTCTACCATCTTCAGAAGTCGTCAGAGACACGGCGACAGAATCCACAGAAGCTAATGCAAAGCGAAGGCTTGAATTTTCCGATGAGGGAGAATCTCGGAAGAAAAGGCGACAAATGAAAGTGCTTCGGAGGGCACAAGAACAAAGAGACTACGCCATGTTCCGACTTGAGATGACACTTGAAGAAAGGGATTCAAGATACGCAGAAGTCATGGCTAGTTATGCCGAGCAAAACGCAAGAATTCAAGCTGGAGAACAAACAGGTCGCATCACTCAAAAGAATGTTGAGAAAATGCAAGCCGAAAAAGGGAAAAGTAAGGTCACATTTGCTGAAGATGTGGAAGCGATTGTTGATCTTGAGCGAAGACAACTGAAAGAAGCCTTAAAGGAATCAAGGAGATTGCCAACTCCATGATAAGGAAAAAGGAGTTATGACGCAACACAATTTCAGCCCGCCACCGATCTTGGGGAAAGCGTAAGTGCTGAAGAAACTTCTGAACGAAGTTTGTTGAAGGCTACTGAGAAATAAGGTAGCAGTCCTGTTGTTGAAAAGGAAAGTGAACAAGCACAATTGGCTGCGCAAGGAGAAAGTTGATATGTGACAATCATGGCAGAAACTGATCTGGAAACAACATCAAACCAGATCTCAGCCATCAATTCAGGAAATCAGGAAGCAGAGAAGAGAAATGAAAATTCATAGACAGTCATGCCAGAAAACGCCCAGCAGATCACCACAGCCAAAAAGGAAGCAGATGCTGAGAAACCTACTGCTGAAGCAAATACCTCACTCAATGCTGAGTCAAGAGCACAACTACAAGCAGAGCTCACAGCAAGTGTGCGAGCTCGGAATGAGCAATATCTACGACGATTGGGTATTGAACCTTCTACTGTTCCAGGATGGAATACAAAGGCAAATACCACAAGAGTGCTCGAAAGAACTATAGAATCCATTTGGCAACGACGCATTCCGGTTCCCAGCTCTCCAGAAGATTCAAGTATATCCTTCAGTGATCTTCCCAACTTTGTTGATGAAGAAGATGTAGGGACTATCACAGATGGAGAATCTATATTCAGAGAAGTAACTCATAGAGTGCTGATCACTGCTATTTCTAACAGATTAATTATAATAACAGCGGCAAATAAATTTGTAAACCCTAAGGTTATCGATCCAGGGGAATTGTGTGGGGAAATTATCCTATGTACTAGCTATGATCCTAAGATTCATTGTTTGAGAGATCCAAAATCAGGGTTTTATAAAAGTAAAGAAAACAATGCAGAAAATTAAAGTAGTTTTGAAAACAAATTTAAAGGAACACAGATTCTAGGGAAGAATTCATATTATGGATGACATGTAGGAATCAATTAATTTAACAGGTGGAATACTGCAACAATGCTATATTTCCTTGTTTGGAAAATATAACCTAGATTACTAACTAGTGACTATCTCCGCTCGGTCTCAAAGTACACCAAATTAGTCAATCTGATAAGCAAATCAGTTCAATTCCTACAGTCTAGTACATCTGTTTGGATAGTGTAGATTGTATCATGTATTCATATTCCCACTATTAATATTCACCTCTCGGTCCTTCTATCAATACCTAGACATCTAAATTAATCGTCACCTCTCGGTCCTTGAATTAATCTAGAATTATAGAATAAACACAGGAATCAAGAACCTAATTAATTAATCCTAACATGCATCCATAATAATATCAACCCCTAGAACCCGCTAGGGTTTCTAGCCACTCATCGTAGATAGAAATCCAAAATAAAACATATTCAATTGCATAAAAGTAAAGAACTTACAAAAAAATAAAGGGTTTCGTGTTTCTCAAGTCTTCAAACTCTAAAAACTGAATACTATGATAATGCCTACTGAAAAATCGAATTTAATAAGCTATTTATAGGGGTGGATATGTATCCTATCAAATCTAGGGCTAAAGATATGAATAAATCCGAATTTCCTCGAATTTCCGCTCCAGCAGACATCTCGCATTGATCGTGGGGAATCCACGTCGATCGACGAGCCTTCTTGGTCGCCGTTGATCGATGCCACTTGGCGTCTGTCGACGCGGCTTCTCGCCCCTTCTGCGCGGTCTCATGGTTTTGGCCATAACTTTCTCTCCCGAACTCCGATTGACCCGATTCCAGTTGCGTTGGAGAGCTAACTCAAAGCATCATCTATTGCCATGTGCCAATAGCTCGAATTCCTCTTGTGGACGAAATCGTCACTGCTACTCTTACGCGTCACTGCTTCCGGAACGGATTTCTCGTGAACTTAGGCCTATAACCCTACAAAAACACCAAAATGCGCATAATACCACCTAATATAGACTCATGCATAGAATATATATATAGACTCAATAAAACTACATAAAATAGTGGAAAATAATATAGATAAGCGAGTAAAATAATGAGCTTATCAAGAATCTACATACTTCTTCGAGGAGTCGGACTCCTTTCGAAGTTGGTAGATCTCCTTGACGCACTTCTCAGCAAAAACTGTGAGCTCGCGATGATTGCCATCGAGCTCCACCTGAGCCTGAGACGACAAAACAAATCAAGAACAACAATAGGCAAGAAAAACTAAAATAAGGACCATACATGTAGCTGGCGAAGCCCGTAGCGCTCCAGACATGTAAGAGCAGTGCCCGCCTGATCGACGGAGGTCGGGTTCAGCAAAAGATGGCGCGCGCGGACCAAGAAGGGGTCCACCAGTGAGTCCGGGGGCGCTGCAGTAGTCACGATGGCCCTGCTAGAATCCTCGTGATGCGTCCCGTGCTCTCTGGATTGGTGGCGTCTGCGGCGCTCGAGCTGCTCGGGCTCCTTTTCCTTGTTCCTCCCCCTGTCATCGACCTGCTGCAAGGCGTCCTGACGAGTCGATGGGCGGGAGGACTCGGCCCTCGCCTCCTAGGGAGTCCTGAAAAGGGCCGGAGGAAACAGAGGAGGCGGAAGGGGAGTCGGACATTCGGATTTCGTATTTGGGCGCTTGGGAGGATTCGCAGGTCGGCGACGGGCTTCCTCCTCGTCTCACGCCCTTTTCTTCTCCCGGAGAGCCCTTGCCACCTGCTCCGGAGGGATCTGAGGGCGTCGACGAGTCATCTCTTCGGGCAACTCAGTGAGAAGTCCCTGTCTGTTGAGCAGAGTGGTTGCGGTAATAAATTGGTTGTTCTAGACTATCGGCCACTCCTTATCGTCAATGGAAACGTCGTAGGCCCTATCCACGCGAGCTTGCTCCTCGGGCGTGAGCCCTATGCGAGGATGATCTGCAGAAGTGAAACAAGAAAGCTAGTCAGCAAGACCGAAAGGAACCACAAACCACCATGATAGGAAAAGATTGGGAACCCACGAATCGGCACCCCGCCATGCCTAAGGAACTCAGGCCTTTCCTCATTCAGTTTGAGGTAGAAATAGGTGGTCCACCACCCAGGCGAGTTCGACGGAGGCTTCTTGATGAGGGTCGACCTCCCCGTGGACCATCGGGTGAAGTAGTAGTAGTGCTTATCCGCGCACTGGTTGAAGCGGTACATATAGTGCCACTCCTGAACCGTCGGAAGCCCTAATCCCAGGTCCATCCACACCAGGAGAACACCAACCAGGTGGCACCTGCAGTTCGGAGCAAGCTGGAAGGGAGAGAGATTGTAGGAGGCCAACACCTCCGAAAAGAAAGGGTGAGCCGGAAGCCCGACACCGTTGTCCATTGCTGGAGTGTAGAAAGCCACGCAGCCTGCAGGAGGGTCAAAAGAACGGTTCTCCGCCCTTGGGATGCGGTACCTCACATCCTTGATAGGAATGACCTCTGTCAGGGCCGACATGGTGCTCCGAGTAACCATCGACACGGCGCCCAGCACTATGTGAGTCCGCCAATCTGCCGGAAGCACATAATCTCAAGCCAACTCAGGTTCCGCAACCACACCTTCAGGCTCCGCGGCTGCACCCTCAACCGTCCTACCCGACCCACCGGCCTCACCACCAGTCAGCGTCCGCTCCATCCCCTGAAATGCCTCAGACAACTCCCTGTTGTCTGCGGAATCCGAATCAAAATCAAAAACCAAGTCCACCCGACTCGCGCCCGGATCAGCCCTCTCAGGCCCCTGCAGAATCAAACTCCAGTTCGGACCCACGACCACGTGGGCATTCGGAGCCCTAGGCGGAGAATGAGTAAAGGGCGGCATCGAATTCGCGCCCTCAGATTCGGAACCCTCATGATTCTGGGAATCAGAACCCGACGAATTCATCGCTTGTACAACAAACAAGATCTTGGAGAAAAAGGGGGTTAACATAAATGGGAAAAGGGAAAAGAAAGAGCCCCGGTCAGCCCATCGTTCCCTGTATCAGCCAGAAATCCTAGAAGAACCTCGAGTTGCGAATCGCACACACCTATAACTAACAAAAAAAAAAAGAACAACAAAAAGGGGAAGGATGGAGATGGGTTCTACCTAGTGTGTTAGAAATGCGACGAATCTCGGAGAAGCAAGCGGTCACCGGAAATGCAGTAAAACTCCAAGAAGCGCAATAGGCGGTCGCCGGAAATGCAAGAGAAAGAGAGAGTAAGAAGTATTGGGAAAAGTAATACAAATGGCGCGTTAGTGGGCGGTTATACTCGCGCGCCCCTTCAACTTCCTTCAAACCGCCCTAAATTCTCACGGTTATTACAAAACAGCCACCGAATTTTGCCGCCCAAAATTCAAACACTGCTGCCCAAAAACAGTTCGCTAAAAGCAGTTCGACAAATAAAGTTCAATAAGAACAGGTCAAACACAAGGGGCTCGGGACCCCAAACGAACCATTAGGGGCTACGCGCCCTAGACCTCATAATAAGACCCCAAATTTCGAACCCACTGAATTCGCTGGGGCTCACCAGATGGCCAAAATTAAGAACAAGGCAGAACCCAAACTGCCCTAACAGACACCGCGAATTCAGGCCCGCGGCGACGGCACCCGCAGCAGCTTCCAGGGGCTGCGCGGGTGAGGACCCCCATAGAGGAACTGGTCCTCGAAGCTGGGAGGTGTTCATTAACACTCGAAAAAACTGAACCACCCCCGAGGTATTTCGAAGGGCCAAAATCTGGGAAGCATTTCGCAATATCGTAAATCGATCATCATTTTTGACTTGACAGGTCATAGCAGACATGACCAGCCAAGCCAAAAGGGCTATTGTTGGGGGCTAGAACCGGATCCGGCCCAACAGAGAATTAGACCAAAGCCCAATGAAGGGTCAATGATACTAAAAGTCCAACAAGGTCGCCAGAGCCCAGTTCGCCGGCTCCAAACCTGCCGAGTAAGCAGTCCATCAAGCCAAAAGTAGTTCAAACCAAAGTCAAAAGTTGTTTGATCAAGGTCAAAAGCAGTCCGATCAGCAAGGAGAGGATTCGATGTAAGAGCTGCGAACCACTTCAGCAATCACTCAACGGTCAAAAAGAGATAACGGGCGCACAACGTCTAGCCCGCGAGGTTTCCTGAACTACTCAACTACCACGTGAGTAAACCACCCTAAGATTCGTGGGATCAACCCCTAACAGACGATAGAAGGATGTGGAAACTCTAGAACCAGCCACTCCCTATAAATACTTCCCCAACGCACAGAAGAAGGTACACACAAAAAGAGAGGAAAAACCTAGCTCCTTGTTCATTAGAAATTAAGCTGAGAGATCTCTAAGCAAAAACACCTTTATAGTTCCAAATCAGTTCGATTTACTTGTGCTTTAATAATACTTTATTTATCGTGTGCTTTTGTTATGTTGTTTCCTGTTAGTTTTCGCTTATAGTTCTCGGGGCTCCATATTCCGAGTAAATCCACCCTCAACAACAGCAACACCACAAAATTCAAAATTAGGCAACAACAAACCACAACCACAAATAATTGAATTCTCCGATTTGAAAGTGTTGTTCCAACACTCCATTAACCAACCACCGATTGAGAATTCCCTTCCATTCAGCAACGCAAACAGAAATTGAAAATCAAATATACCAACAACACCAGACCCATAGAAACCACAAGACCAACCCTCGAGCATATGGTGAAGATACTGAATGATAGGATTCTTAATCATATACGACCTACAAGACTTAACATCAAAATCACCCAAAGTGTTAACTCTAGAAATCGATTCCCACAATTCAAAAGGATCAAGTTCATCAAAAACACATACAGCTTCTTCCGAACACCCAAATATATTATCAATTTCCTGTCTACTTAAGAAAAATTCCTGACCTATTAGTTTGAACTTTACCAAAACTGGAAGACCATTTGCACTCCATGTAACCTGAACAGAAGCCAAGAATTCCCTTGTCAGCCTCATATACGTAGGCCATCTCCCGTGAAGCAATTTCCTCCATCCCATGCCAGTGAATAAATTCCACACATCCTTCTTCAAATCCAGTGCCTCCAAAGTTTACCGACATAAATATGTCGCACCAAACACTTGCCTTCGTGCCAAAACAATGAACCTAGCATATTCATCATCATCGAATCCTTCCGGCCGGCAAATTAAGGAATGAGGAGCTCCACGTTCATGCTGACTAGCCACGGACAATTCAAGAGAGTAAGAATCGCACAAATGGAAGCAAAAGTGTAAGAGAAAATTTGGGAAGAGAAATTTCGACCGAAATAAAGATTGGGCGAAATGGGCATCGATCCAATTTATAAATTCTGCGCGGCGCTTGAACGAGCGGCAGATGGCTCGGCCGAGCGACGGCTCTGTTCAAGCACTGCAGGGCACGCTCGTGCTCGATCGAGCCATGCCTCGCTTGGCCGAACAGCCCCTCTGAACCGCCAAAACATGCATTTTTTTCAGCTTTTTCGATCTCGGACAATCCGTATCAATCCCGGATGAGCTTCCTCTCTGTTTTGCTGCACTTTTCATTCACCATTCCAGGGACGTCGCCTCCACACTTCTCCAATCTTTAATCACAACTCAATGTAAGTTCGTAGAACAACTATCAATCAAGAATCCTTCAACAAAACAACAAAGCATTAAACTAGCACAATCAGATAACAAACATTTATTCAAAATATGAAAGTAAACAAGATATAAAATCGTTGGGTTGCCTCCCAACAAGCGCTTTTTTAACGTCGATAGCACGACGACATTACCTCTAATTTTTCAATCATGATCAAAGGGTGCCGAACCCGAACTCATACCTCATTCAAGAGTCACATGATCGTCCGGGAAAAACAACTTTCTCTGAGCACTTCGGGGTGTAGCACCATCAATACGAGCTTTCTTTGTTCGTCCTTGATCAAACTCAATATCATCCCCTGGATCATCCTTCTCATCATTCTCTTCCCCCACCAAGTCTAATCCCGGGTCAAGCACATCCTTCAATCTCTTCTTTTTACCAACTTTTTCAGCTTCATTCTCATCAATACTCCTTGGAGGTAAAGAAAAGACAACTTCTTTTCCACAACAACGGAAAGTGAGCTGACCATGTTTCATGTCAAAAAGAGCATCGGCCGTATACAAGATGGCCTTCCAAAAATAAATTGTATTCCACCTTTGTTCTTCATATCCACAACAAGAAAATCTCTCGGGAATGTAAATGTTAATACCTCCACATGTATGTCTTCAACAATTCCCCGTGGGCAAAATAGAGCATGATTTGCCAATTGTAGGACTTCACTCGTAGGTTTAAGTTCTCCAATATCCAATTCCATATATAAGTCCCATGACAATACGTTCACACTAGCACCAGAGTCACACAAGGCTTTCTCGACATTTACATCTCCAATTGCACACCCAATCACAAATCCCCCCGGATCCTCCTTCTTGCTAGCTATGCTCTTTCCTTCTTGTTCATTATTCCTTAAATCATATAGCTCAACATCCGGAATTGTCTCAACTCCAACAAGTTCATCTAACATTGGTACACATTCAATCTATTCCGGTAGTGACATCTCAATATCTCCTTTCCGCACATAATCAAAGAAATGCACCTCTTCGGTTTGCTCTTTATTTTTTTCTTCCTTCTTATGAACTTTAACCTCCTTTCCTTCTTCATTCATTACTCTCACTTCTTCTTCCAACTCCACACTTTCAACCTTGGGCGTCATCACCTCCAATCTCTCATCCAATCTATTCTCACCATCAACCATGTTGCACCCTTTCTTTTGTATGATTTCGGTGTCACTTGGAAATTTCCCAGCTTGGTGTTTGCCACTTAGTTGTTTTGCAATTGAGGAAATTTAAAGCTGAAATTCCGCGAACATCCTATCATATTTCTCAAAGCGTTTATCAAGATCTTCATTTGGATTTCTCCTCACCTCTTGGTTGGCATATCTACTACTTCCCCCAGCATATCCCCCTTGAGTACTACTTCCCCCTCCTTCCAATCGCAACGGAGGATTAAGAGCGTTATTGGGATCATTTACCGATTTCACCGGTCTATAATCTTTCCTTTCCTTTGGCCATTGGAAACTATTTTCAGCCATCTTTTCAATTGTCCGCCATGCATCTTCTTCCTCTTGATCGAGGAAAGCACCCCCCGATGAGGCATCCATCATCACTTTCGTATCATAATTCAATCCCCCATAAAATTGGCAAATTTGTTGACTACGGGAGAGACCATGCCTAGGACATTTTTTGGAGAAGCTCACGAAACCGATCACATGCTTCATAGAGCGGTTCATCATATCTTTGCCCAAAAGATGTTATATCGGCTCTCCTCTTCAACGTCAAACTAGATGGAAAGAACTTGAACAAAAACTTCTCCCGAAGTTCCTCCCATGTAGCAATGTTGGATTTATCTAACTCTTCAAACGAACTTCGAGCTCCATCTCGCAAGGAGAATGAAAATAACCGCAATCTAATTTGATCTTGGGGCACTTGATTGATTTTGATCGTATCCGTGATCTCCAAGAACATAGAGATATGGATATTAGGATCCTCGGTCATATGCCCCCCTAATTGGTTATTTTGAATCATTTGTACCAATTGCGGCTTGATTTCAAACTGCGTGGCATTCACTCCTAACCGGAATCCTTCGGTTGTCGGTCCCCCTTGCGGTCTAAACAAGTTTTGTAACGGTCTCAGTGGTCCGTTCCTCTCATTCATCGTTGCTTTCATTAAGTCAAGCTGCCTCTCCAACTCTTCTATTCTAACCGTATCCTCACCACGGTGATCCATCTCAAACTCAACTTCAATATTATCTGTTCTTTGACGAAACTTTCTTTCTTGAATCTCCCGAGCTTTAGACCTAGTGATCATAAACAACCTACAACTTCCACAAGACCCAATTACCAAACCAACACAAATCAAACAAACAAAACAAGAACAATATTCAAACAAGAACTAAAAATAATATTCACAAAAGCAATTAATTAAACACCTAGAATACAACTTCCAAACTTTCAACAATATCTACAAGCCTACTCAAAAGAATTCCCCGGCAACGGCGCCAAAAACTTGATGCACATGTAATTCAACACACAAACCAAGTTAAATTTTCAATCCAAGGTTCTTTCGAATTCGCCCTATAGAATACTACTTACTCGTTAAGGAAATGTTATAGCTAGGCTAAAAAATATCGTTGAGTTTTTGTCTAAATTCCTAATGCAAAATTGAACTAACTAAATCCATACTTAAGCAATCAATCAACTTCATTCATAAAATGTAAATTTAAACAACACTTCAATTTGTAGTAACAATGGTAGAACAAGTCTCACAAGTTCTCAAATGAGTAAGAATGGATGTTGATAAGAACCTAGGTGTGGTTCACTTGAGTTGAGCTATGATGCAAACATATTTAATTCCTATAAGGATGGACTATTACCCTACACTAGCCAACCCCCAGTCACGGTGAATCGACCGTTTATGTCGCTAAGATCCTCAAACAACCATATTCTCGGATCCTAGACCACTCCTAATAGCACGTAAATCATCATCCTATGCCCTATCTCCGCACAGGGACTGGATCAATGAACACAAGAACTCACACTATTCACGACACTCCTTTCCGCGTGTTGGCTGCAAAATTCATATCAATTAACACTTAGATTGGCTATTACCTACACTTAGGTGCATGTGAACAAGCTCTAGTGTGATTCAATCTCAAATAGAAAAGTAAACAAACATAATTCAACCTAGTTTCTCACACCTTCATTCAGATCAACATCCAAAGAAAATTAGAATTCCATACCTCCAATGTTCAACGTTACAATATTCAATTTGAAACCAAACATTACAAGAGATAAGTTTGAATGAATTCTTCCCCTAAATTGAGCACTTTGATCTTGATCTACCAACTTTAATCTTCAATTCCTCTCCAAGGATGGTGGATTAGCTCTTGCTCCTCTTGGGTTAGGATGAAGTAGGATTGAGGGTGGAATTTTGGGTGAATTATACCTTCAAGTAATGAAAAATGGCAAAAAGTTCTTCTAAAATTCGTGAATCCCCCTTTTATATACGAGCAAACAGAGCCTAGGATCGCCCGGGCCGAATTTGGCTCGCCCGAGATAGCTAAAAAATCGTAAAATCCGCTAAAACCCAATCTGGCTCGACCGAGCGAATCCTTTGAAATGCCTGGCTCAGTCGAGCATGGCAGGATTGGCCAAGCCAGACCTCTGTTCATCAAGGCTCGGTCGAGCCTGACCTGGCTTGGCCGGGCGAACTCTCTTAAACCTGGTCTCTTCCTTCCTTATTTTCCGCTCGGTCGATCCTACTTCCTTTTGACCCTTGGCTCGGGCAATTTTCCTCCAAAACTAAGCCGAAAACATTGCTTTATGCTCCAAACCTAACCTACAACATCCAAAATACAAAAAACACGAAAACACAATAAAACGAATACAAATACATATGGTATGGGAGTAAAATGGACACAAACATGCACGCTCACACATTGAAATATAAGTCATTTTACGCACATATCAGGGAACTCTTGGGCTATTTAGTGGAAAACATTTTTATTTAATTTATCAAGAGGTTTTCAATGCATTTGTTTTCGAATGTTCTGCATGTATGTTCTTATTAAGATTATTTATTTGTTTCAGATATGTCTATGTCTACTGTTGATCATATTCTTGCTCTCAATCCCTTAGCTGGTCCAAACTTCCCTGAGTGGAGATACTGCATTGAGTATATCCTCTTGTCTAAGCAACACATGTTTGTTCTTACTATGAAGCCAATTGCCCCACGTTACCATAAAGTCTCTAAACGTGAGAAGGAATTCTATGACATATGGGTGGTATCTTAGGATTTTACTTGCAAGTTAATCTCGGCTAACCTGTCTGTTGGGTTTTGTATACATAAAGCATTTATTACAATGAGTATACATTCAACGGTATTTCCTATTTCTTAACAAACTTACATGCGAGTAACAACGGTATCCTCTTATCTCACCGATAAGGACGATCATACGACGTGTTGTAGATCGTAGAAGACAGTATGATCACTTGACCTAGTGAGATATAAATATTATCACAGTCGAGACAGCGTACGAGGATAAGTCTGTCGGTATAGGCTTCAGCATAGTCGAAAAGAAGTAATCTATCTTGATTACTTGATATGCTGATATGTGCGGTTGCGTATTGATTGGACGACAGTGAGATGTATTCTGTTGTTTGAAATCAGAGAATATAAGATCTCGATCTTGATTGAGTCCAGACCCTAACGAAGGTTCAGGGGTATGCACGAGTTGACTGTTGCTTTGACTTGCCATGGTGGAGAGCCTGAGTAACGTGCTCGTATACCCGCATCTTGGGTAGCAGCAGTTTGTGTAGAACAGCCTGAGACTGGAGTTAGGCAACCATATCCGAGTAATAGGATGGGGATATTCCCTGAGGAGCTCAATAATGTTCATCGTGCTAAAGTCTTGCAGGCTGTTGAGTGGTACTGCTCAGGAAATATAAGATATTAATTAATTGTAGATAGAGCTTGTCAAAAGCTCCGATTAATTCATGAATGCCCGGTAACCTTAAATATGGGGATTCTCAAGTAAATGCAGCCCGTTCTCATAACGTGGTAATAAAGGGGTAGGTCAGTATTAATTATGTGGTGAAAAAGAATTAATATTAATTAATTAATTGTGTCCTAGGTTGTGGATATGGGAATTAATTAATTCATAGGCCCACTTTATTATTTGCATTAGGTCCCAGGTCTGGCCCAAATTAAATATGCTGAAAAGATGCCCAACAGCCCAATAGGGTTGAACCCTAGGTCTATAAATAGACAGATCTCTCGGAAACCCTAGCCACCTTAGAACATTCAAATCAACTTGAAACCCTAGGGAGAGAGTGAAGTGGGCGGCGGCTTCTTGTTTGTTTAGGAGTCAATTTTTCGACTCTGGCCTACACATTCACAGTCCTGTGGAATCCTCACCAGTAGCAGGATTGACCAGCATCGGGATACAGATATGAAGGCCTAATCTGGAGAACAGATTATTCTTCCCTTTCCTTTTTGTTTGATTAATTCTTTAAATTAGATCTGGTTCTAATTTCTGTTTTCGCAGTGTTAATCGAATTGCGTGGTTGAATCGAGATTGGATTTGAAATGCAAAAGATCGGATCTGAGACAACGGAGTTAAGGTAAACTCGTATAACCACTGCATTAAATTCATAGGAGCATGCTAGGATTATCGTATGTTCATTGCTCTCAATATCCATGAAACGATCCAGATTATTTGGATTCAGAGATTCGGTTCACCGGCAAATCCCTATACTATCTAGAGAATTGAAGCTGAAGTACATGGGCTATTGTACCTCTGTAGCGATCTGGACGGACTTAGTGGCTACGTATGGTGACGTGGAACGAACTGTCAGCTATGATCTCGTGAAAGACCTTGTCTGCAAGAGAATGGCTCATGGTAGTTCGGTGACTGTTGGGATTTTATTCCTAAATCTCTCTTAGGATCATATTGTAAAATATTTTGTTGGATCAAACCTTAGTAGTTGGTCGATCAATTGCTGAATTATAGTATAGTCTAGCAACTCTTGTAATGTCCTGTATAGGCTAAGTATTGAGTTGTAATAGATTAGATTGCTAGAAGTATTCCTAGCAAATGAAGAAGATTGCTAAATGAGTTAGCAGTCAAGTGCGAAGAAGGAGATTGCTAAGGCATTAACAATCGTATGTCAAGAAAGAGACTGCTAGAAGGCTTTACTCAGCAGTCAGAAGCAAAGCGATAGCAGAATGCTGAAGGAATCACCATTCGCTAGCATTCAAAGCAGACTGCTAAGCAATAGCAATCAACAGAAGACTAAGTGGTATAGATACATCTGCTGAAGGAGTCAGCAGATTGAAGGAACAAATTGCTAAGAAGAGCCTAGCAATCAAAAGGCCTAGCAGAGTACTCCTAGCATTTTCGATAAAATGCCTAGCACGGAGATACTCAGCAGAGACTTGCGAAAGACACCCGTTCTGACAGAAAGTACAACCAAGGACGAAAGCTTTCCAGAAGTAGGTCAAAAAGGACTGTACGACGCCGGAAAGGTGGAAAAAACAAGTAACCTCTCTTGGACAAAGGACCATTGTGTCTAATGGGTCTGGAGATTCAAAGTTTGAATCTCCAGATATAAAAGCAAAGTCTAACAAAGAGAGAAAAAGAACTGCTCATTCAATACGACGAACTAATACTCGAACAAAAGATTCCTAAGATAAAAAGGAAAAGCAAAGAGAGCAGTCAGTTGAAAGCCGACATTCAGAAAGCATTCAAAGCATTCAACCACCGAAGTGTCTGTTGGGATTGTATACTAAAAGCATTTATGATTAAGTGTGTTTATTTGATACGCTGGTCTTCATAAATGTATTACATCAACATAGTAGCTATCTGATATAACTAACATACGATATGAACTATAATATCCTATTGTCTCGCCTATAGGGATGATCGTATGGTGTGTAGGAGATCACAGAGGATCATATGAATCGTTTGACCTAGCGAGGTATAAACAGTATCACGGCTGAGACAGTCCCTGTATAGGCTGTCGGTTTAGGCTGCGACACATCAGTTTATAAGTGAGCTTATCCTAGCTACTTGATGTGTCGGTACATCTTTATGTATTGATGGGATCAACAGTTAGATGTGCCATTCTAATTGACATATGAATGAGCCAGATCTCTAGATACTTGTTATGATCTTAAACTTAATGGAAGGCTAAGGGGCATACATAAGTAGACCACACTTTGACTTGCTATGGTGGCGAGTCTTTCATGTACTCTTATACCTGCATCTTGGGTGTGGCGGTTTGTGTGTAGCTTACTTAGGCCGGACATGTGGGTAATCATATCCGCTTTAGGATGGGGACATTCCCTGAGTAGCTCACAAGGTTCATTATGCTAAACCCTGCAGGTTGAATTATTTAATTCAGGTATAAGTGAAAAGGAGTGAGTGATACTACTCAGGAAATAAGAGATTAATTAATTATGGCTAATTGTCATAAGCCAAATTAATTAATGAATGTCCGGAACCTTAAATATGTGGATCATTCAAGTTTAATGCAACCCATTCCAAATTATGTGGTAATAAAGGGGTGAGTCAGCATTGTTACCGTGGTGAAGGTTAAAATAATATTTTATTAATTAATTATATTCTGGGTTGGACATGGAATTAATTAATAAAGAGGGCCCACTTTATTATTTGCATTTGGTCCCTGGTCTGGCCCACAATCTGCTCAGAGCCCATTAGGGTTAGGGTTTTGTAAACCGTAGCACTATAAAAGCCCCCTCTCTATCAGATCTACATACATAATACACACAACTTTGTGAGAAGAGAGAGAGGGGCGACGGTTTTTTCATTGGGAGGAAGTGATCGATTCCTCCGGATCTCTGATTCAACTTGGTAGTGTATCCTCACCAGATTTCCGAGGAGCAAGGGAACAAATTAGAAGATCAGATTTGTTGGAACAAGATAGCTTGGATCGATCCTGCATCTACTTCTCCATTGTCTCCGTCATCGATCTAGATCTGTAGATCAGTAGCTGGAGTTCAGGTATTCCGTAGATCCATCCCTTTGCAATTAAATATTAGGAGCATGCATAGGGTTTGTTCAATCTGATTTGTTTTTTATATCCTAAGAACGATCCAAACGGCTAAAGAAATAAATGACAACTCATGTTGTCTATTGTAGACTCAAATCCTACAGTGTCCCCATTGAATATCTGACACTTCATTGAAGAGATTCCTTGACTTATCTCAAGAATCTTCAATCATTGGGATACCTTCCAATCTTGGAAGCATCCAGCAGTCAAATCTCTGAAAAGAGATTGACTAGGACGGGCTTTAGCCAAAATCAAGGAAAGTTCGGAAGGAACTCTAAAACTTCCAAAAGCGGTAAAGGCGAGTTTTACAAAGGTGTGCCCTTGACTCAGCCGGAGCTGGGCATGAGAAGAAGCAGGATGATGGAGGATAGCTGTGCAGGAGCTGGTTCGAAAGTTCACCACCTGTTGCATGTGTTGGCGAATCCTTGTTTTCTGATATCTTTTTAGTGGAGTTCTTAGCGTTTCGGCTAAGGAGTGGACGTAGATCTATTGGATCGAACCACTATAAACTCTGTGTTATTTACTGTTTTATTGTTTCCTATTTAGATTTGAAACCTAGCAACATCAAGTTGCTAGTGTATATCTTGAAACAATCTAACACATACTTGAACATAAAGCTAAGCATTTAGAGAAGATTAAGTGCAAGATAAGATTTAAGAACTTCCGTTGCATTCCGTGTTTCAGTTTAAGCACGACAACTCTGGTAAATTGGGACCAACAAGTGGTATCAGAGCGGAGGTCATACCAGACTCTCCATTTCTGAGTCGCTTTTGACCAGATCTACCTTTTCCTTGTGCTTCTCTGTTGCTTTCTGCTTAGCTCAGGTATCTAAAGTCTTGCAAGATGAACCATACTCTACCTAAGTACAACAAAGAGAGATTCGAGTCATGGAAGAAGTTAGCAACCATCCAGCTTCAAAGTATCCATCCAGAGATGGCGGATGTGCTAACCAAAGGACCCATCAAAATCATGAAGGTCAACACCGCAGTCGGTGCAACTACTGATGGTCAACCACATCCTCAAATGGTAGAAAAATCTTATGAAGAATGAACGTTGGAAGACAAGAAGAGGGGTTAGCTGGAATACCTAGCAAAGAAGTTGATCCTTGACAGTCTACCCCCTTGATGGCCGACAAAGCCCTTGACTTTGATACAGCTAAAGAAATGTGGGATTACGTGTGCGCATCTTCCCAGGAAACTGAGCAGATGAAACACAACAAATTACAGGTAGCTGTTGAAAAGTATGAGTCTTTTTCTATGATTCCAGGTGAAACGATACAGGCCATGGAAGAACGGTTCAACACAATCATAGGAAAGCTCAAGAACGTGAGCAAGACCTATGCTAACGGGGAGATGAACAATAAGATCATATCAAAACTCTTCCCAAGAAGCGATTGGTTTGTCAAGATGACGAGCCTAAGCGAGAAGGATCTCAGCAAAATGACGACATCTGAGGTATTTTCTCAACTCAAAGCTCATGAGTTCATTATACAGCAATCAAAGAAGAACGAGGCTGCTTTGGTGCAGCCTACGTCATCAAATGGTGGAAACTCTGAGGACTTGGCGTACTTCGTCAAGAAAGATGTTGGCAAGTGGAAGCCGCCAAGAAAGCCATTCCACAACCAGGAGAGATCTGCTCCAGCAACACCAATCAAGGAGATTCCTTCAACCTCTAGCACTCAGAATGAAGACCAAAAGATTAATGAGTTGGAAGAGCAGATGAGAAAGCTCCAAAAGTTGATGCTGGAAGCTAAGGCAGAAAAGGAAGCAAAGCTTGCTTCAACCCAGCGCCCATCTGATAGAAAGCCCAGGACATGCTTCAAGTGCCAATATCCTGATCATCTAAAGCATGAGTGTCCAAGGGTAAGTCCAGATGAAAGAGAGCGCCTCAGACAAAGGTTTGAGCGAAGAGCTATCCGAGCAGTGACCAAGGCGCTGCTGACAAGGACCGAAATGCCTGATATCCTAGATAACGAATGGGAATATTATCCATCCAACGAGGAAGAAGAAGCCATGATGGTGCTGATGGCAAATATTGTGGAGGATGCTTAAGCAAATGCTGATGCTGAGCAACCTGGTGAATCGGCTCTAGAAGTCGACGCGCATGAGGTACAATCTACTAGCATTCCTAGCTTAGCAATCATGCATGAATCGGATGTATCTTTTCTAGATTCTGAGGATGATTATTTCACGAAGCTTTCTATTGAATTTTCAAAGATGTATGAAATTAAGAATGCTATCGTTGGAGAGAATACCTCACTAAAATTAAAAGTTACATCTTTGACCGAGGAAGTCGAAAGACTAAGGTCTGATAGTGAGGAACTTTTAAAACTCAAGGCTGAATTCTCCAAACTTTCTGAACATTTCTAAAATCTTGAAAAGGAGAATTTAACTTTGAAGAACAAAGTTAATGACAAGTGCATTTGCGCATACACGACGAGCAAGGATGTTTTAAATAGCCTTGTTAGCCAACAGAGACGTCATTGTGACCTATCTGGAATCGGGCATAGTTGTAGCAGCAATAATGAGACTTCGAAGCAGAAAAAGAATATTACTTTTGTTTCCACTGGAAAGTTATTTGCTGATGATAAAGGCAAAGATAAGATGATTGCTGAGTCATCCACTGCTTGGCAGAATGCTAAGCAAAAAGTCAAGCAGAGTGCCAAGCAGAGTGCTAAGCAGACTTCTCAGCAGAGTATAAAGCAGAATGCTATATCTCAGCAGAGTACTTACCGAATGTCTGCTAGATAGACTTACTCAGCAGAATCTAGGATGAGTGCTAAGCATTATGTTCCCAATGCTAGGAAGCCAAATCCTGTCTTTGCTAGGGGCAAGCAGGTTAACTACAATGCAGTAAGACCTCAATATCATCAATACACACCACATATGAGGGACATCCATGTGAGGCCCGAGTCCAAACATTTTCCATTTCAAAGGACTGTGAAGGCTAAGAAGCCCACCATCCCACCTCATGCACGTCATGTAAAAAATGCATATCCAAAGGTCGAGAAGATTGTTGATGGTGACATCAAGAAGAAAATTTTGAGAATCACCAAGATGTGGATTCCGAAAGGAACAATGGTTCACGCTAATCCTCCAGGACTCGATGCTAAGCGGGTACCTAAATCAACTTGATTTCTTTTGCAGGAACAAGATCCGAGTGCTAAGACATCAAGAATGTCAAACGAGTGGATCCTTGATAATGGTTGTTCAGCGCATATGACGGGGCAAGAAGAATTATTCACATATCTTCAAAGAGTGTATGGCCCAAGCGTCATGTTCGGTGACAACAGTAAAGGAAGAGTAATTGGACGAGGATGCATCGAGCAGAATGGACTTTGCATAGTGAATGTTGCCCTCGTTTCAAATCTCAAGCATAATCTACTAAGCATCAGCCAGCTTACTGAAAATGGGTACAACGTTTATTTTATAAGTACTGGTTGTGAGATTGTTGACAATGTTACAAGAGAAGTGAAGCTAAGAGGCATCCGCAAGGGTGGCCTATACATTGTTGATTGGCAAAGCGGTCTACAACATCCATTCTTCGTAGCATTGAACAAAGAGGAGACGAATTGGTTGTGGCACAAGAGGTTGACGCATCTCAAATTCAAAACCATCAACCACCTCGCCAAGCACAAGCTCGTTGAAGGGTCGCCCGAAGAAACCTTTCAAAAGGAAGGTGTGTGTAAAGCTTGCCAACAAGGGAAGCAGACAAAGGCTTCCTTCAAGTTAAACACGAAAAAGGCCACATCAGAGAGGATCCTTGAGCTCTTGCACATGGATCTATTCGGCCCAGTCACTCCACCCACTGTAAGTAAGAAAGTTTATACACTAGTGGTTGTTGATGACTTTTCCAGGTACACATGGGTTTGTTTGCTAAGGACCAAGGACGAAGTCAAGATCCTACTACCGTAGCTGATTCTTAAAGAGCAAAATAGCAAAGAGGTCATGGTGAAAATGATCATATCAGACAATAGAACCAAATTTGGCAATGGAATCTTGATGAATTTTTGAGCAGAAGCCGGTATTGGTCATGAGAAGTCTACTGCTAGGACTCCCCGGCAGAATGGATTAGCAGAGCGAATGAATAGGACACTGAAAGAAGCAGTACGGTCCATACTAGCCGACTCAGGATTGAGTGGAAAATATTGGGGAGAAGTCGTGGTGACTGCGTGTTACACTCAGAATAGGAGCGCAATAAATGGCAGATTCAACAAAAATCCTAATGAAGTGTACAATGGTCGTAAGCCTTCAATTACTCATCTTCGTGCTTTTGGTTCGACATGTTATATCCATAATAATGGGAAGTCGAAACTTAACACTTTTTCTCCTAAGTCTAATGAAGGTGTTTTCCTGGGATATGGACACCCTTCTCACAAAGGCTATCGTGTGTTAAATAAGACAACTCAACTTGTGGAGATAGCATGCAATGTTATTTTTTATGAGTCTACTCTAGTGCGCAGGGTTATCAAAGAACAAAAGGATAGTAATCATGAGACCAATGATGTCCATGGTCAATCAATCTTGAATTCTTTCAAAAATATGAGTATTGATTCAACTAGGTCTATGAATGATTCTAATCCAGCAAAGACGCACTCAGCAGGTGACCAGACTGCTGACAGGCCTGTGATGCTAATGATCATGCTGAGGCCACCACCCGAATTTATCTTAATGATAATTTGGAAGTAATTGGATCACTAGACGTAGATGATGAGGAAATCTCTAAGTCATCTCCCGATGTTGAAGACGGTGTGGGCGTTGCTGAAGATCTTGGCAAAGGCGTTGCTGAGATGCCCGTTGCTGAGACGCCCACTGCTGAAATTCCGGTTGCTGAAAATGTTGCTGAAGAGGATGAAGTTCCGGTTGCTGAAGCTACAGGGGCTGAGCGTCCTGTTGCTGAAATACCCGATGCTGAGAATCAGAATGCCGAACTCCCAGAGATTGCTGAGGAAAATGTTGTAGCAGACAACAACCCAGCAGGCGAGGCCGATGCAGATATTCCAGAATCTAGCAATCCAAAGCCAAAATGGTTACGCGATCATCCTTTGGATGATGTCCTTGGTGACATCAATGATCCTATTCTGACGAGACAAGGCAATGCGATGCTTGATGGGTATTGTATACTGAAAGAATTTATTATAATGAGTGTACAACGGTTTATTTCTCCAATCTGTCAAACAATCTTACATGTATGTAACAATGTTATCCTCTTGTCTCACCGATAGGGACGATCAAACAGCGTGTAGTAGATCGCAGAAGACAGTAAGATCACTTGACCTAGTGAGACATAAACCTGATCACAGCCGAGAAAGCGTATGAAGATACGTCTATCTGGATGGCTGCGGCATTGTCAGAATAAGTAGTATGTCTTGGTTACTTGACATGCTGGTACGCAAGGGTGGCGTATTGATGGACCGCAGTGAGATGTATTCGACTGTCTGACATCAGTGAATACAAGATCTCGATATTGATTGAGTCCAAACCCTAACGAAGGTTCAGGGGTTTGCACGGGTTGATTGTTGCCTTGACTTGCCATGATGGAGAGCCTGAGTAACATGCTCGTATATCCGCATCTTGGGTAACAGCAGTTCGTGTAGTACCACCTGAGACTGGGTTAAGGTAACCATATCCGAGTAATAGGATGGGGACATTCCCTGAGGAGCACAATGACATTCATCGTGCCAAAGTCCTACAGGCTGATTAAGTTCAGGCACAAGTGATAAGGATTGAGTGGTACTACTCAGGAATAATAAGATATTAATTAATTGTAGATTGAGCTTGTCCAAAGCTCCAATTAATTAATGAATGTCCGGTAACCTTAAATATGGGGATTCTCAATTAATGCAATCCGTTCTCATAATGTGGTAATAAAGGGGTAGGTCAGTATTAATTATGTGGTGAAAACAATTAATATTAATTAATTAATTGTGTCCTGGGTTGTGGACATGGGAATTAATTAATTTATAGGCCCACTTTATTATTTGCATTAGGTCCCAGGTCTGGCTCAAGTAATATATGCTGAATGGAGCCCAGTAGCCCATTAGGGATAAAACCCTAGGTCTATAAATAGACCCCTCTCTCTCTGAAACCCTAGCCACCTTGATCATAATTCAAATCAGTCAAAACCCTAAGGAGAGAGAGAGAGCTGGGCGGCATCAACTGTAGAGGGAGGAGAAGGAATTTCGACTCTGGCCTACATCACAGATCAGTGGAATCCTCACCAGTAGCAGATCTGAACATCATTGGGATACAGCCCTGAAGATCTGATCTGGAGAACCAAAACTTTTCTTCCTTCTTTTCTTTGTTTTCGATTTTATCTAGAAATTAGATATCTAAATTATGTTTCCGCTGATTAAATCGAATCGCGTGGTTGAATTGAAAGTTGGATATTCAAACGCGAAAGATCGGATCAGACTCTACGAATTTATGGTAATCTCTCAATCCACGAATCGAATTAAATTCATAGAAGCATGCTAGGTTTTATTGTGAATTTTTATTGTGTGCAATATCCATAAATAGATCCGGTTCAGTTAGATTTTGTGATTCGGTTCACAAGAAATCCCTACAATTGGTATCAAGACCAGGTTTTTGATTTATGGATCTGTTGTATTCAATAAATTCAAATATGCATGTATGAATTTTATTTTTTATTTTGGATGGTTTTTGTTCCTCGTGGCAACCCGTATGGTTCAGCCCACGGTGGTTTATCCGTGTAGGGCTAAATTAATTTTATAAAATCATGAGAAAATCTGTGATTAGTATAAATTTGTTTTAAAATTGTAAGAGAATAGATTTTGTAATTTTATTTTAAATCTGTAATTGAACGGGTCGAGGACGAAGAACGAAGACAGAGGCCGACAGACTAGGCGGCGGCGCACGACGGCAGCGCACGGGCGGTGGCGCTGGCGACGGTTGTATCGTCGGCGGCAGCTGCTGTCCCGTCGCGGTGGCTAGTGTTTTGGTGGTTGGTACAACTATGTGTAAACCCTAGGTTTGCATTAGGGTTTGGGTCCAATCATCAAATCACAAAACCCTAAATCCTAAAAGATTTGGTGGATGAAGATTTGGAGGCCCTAGAAGATTTGAAGAAGATTTGAATTTATCCATTAAATTCAAAATTCAAATTGTAATAGATAGGATTTTATTTTTTTTCCTATTTTGTGGGGCCACGAGGAATTTTTGTTTGCCTTAATTGTCCTCGTATGATATGTGATTTATTTATGTGCGCAATTAAGCATGTGTAGATAATAGGAAAAGCATGATTTATCGCATTTATTATTTACAGCTTTCCAAGCATGCTTATGTGATTAATTTCTTATTGGATTATATTTTGGGAATTTTTGGACTTGTATAATTACATGCAAAAATTTGGAAAATATAATAACAAAGAAATTTTGTGTGCACATATAAGAAACCTTCTAAAAGAAAAATACTAAGCTAATTTTTTAATTAAAATCAATAGACCTCCACAAAGCGGTCCTAGGCTGTAAGTGTATCTCTCGTTCTAGTAAACGTCTACGAGTGTAGCTTGCTAGTTCCTAGAGGTGCATGGGTACAGTAGTTGGGATTTCTAGACAAACAATTTAAATCATGTGAATAGTGGGAGGGTTTTACGTAAACGTCTACGAGTGTAGCTTGCGTAGATCTCTTTCATAAGTATTCTAGGATTGATTTAAATTATAGATAACAAAAGCTTTAAGGGTTGTGTGGTATGGTTACGTGTGATGCTAAACTGTCACTTTTGGCCGGAGTTAAATTTGTGGTTAATGGCTTAGAAGCATCTTAGAATATAATGCAAGAATTGCATCCCTGTTCTTGAGAGATGGCTTGGTCTAAAGTTTTCACTAATTATTAATTTCTAGTGTCAAAAGGTTCCTGACATGGTAGTGAAATTAAAAGGATTGGGGCTTAAAACCTGCAGTTCTGGTTGAAGGTGACATCGTAAACGTCTACGAGTGTAGCTTGCGGTAGGAACTCTTGGGCAATTAGTGGAAAACATTTGTATTTGATGGCAGCGGAATCAGTCATGAACCCTCAGAAGGTTGTCTTGGCCACTTCTGGTAATCTCTCTGTTGTACCGAAAGGTATGAAGCGGAAGGAGGAGATTAAGAAGTGGGCCAAGAAGACACCTGTGAAGGATGGTGGGCCTGGGAAAAAGCCTAAAGTGGCGACTGATAGGGACAGGTGCTTCAGGTGTGGTAAGAAAGGACATTGGAGGAAAGATTGTCAAGCCAACAAAGCTAGACAAGGAATGCCATTTTCATGTATAACTGTAAGAATGATTAGAGTCCGTTGTTGCTCTTCTAGAGCTGTAAGCACTGACTTGTTGATCTTGTTGTACTTTGCAGGGGACCGTGCCGACAAGGCTGGTGAGTGATGGCAAGAAGATACCAAACTGGATGAAGGCAACGTTTTATGACGGAGCTTCATGGAGTTTTCTTTTCTTTATGTTTTGATAAACTAAGTACGTTTAAGAGTTTTTGTTTTGTGGGCCGTGGTAAATCAGCAGGACAAAATTTATCAACCTTTTATGGATATTTGTTATTTATGATTACAGTCATTGGTGATAACAATGTTATCCATTATAAAATGTTGATTTACACTCTTTATGTTACTTCGATCAAACATGTCCATAAGTATTGCATGTAATTCATCCGTAATCAATAATCCTAGAAAGAGAAAACTTACTTCTTCTGATGAGGATCTTACATATCTCTGGCACTTGAGACTGGGCCACATCAGCTTAAAGCGGATTCAGCGACATGCAGATGACGGTATATTGGACTTAGTCCGGGCTATACCTTATAACGTCAGTGAATCCTGCATCAAGGGCAAGATGTCAACTAGGCCTTTTAAGGCTAGTCAGTCTCGAGCAGAGGAAGTGTTGGAATTGATCCATTCTGACTTATGTGGACCGATGTCCACGCAGGCTCGTAGAGGGTACGAGTACTTCATCACTTTCATTGACGATTAAACAAGGTACGAATATATTTACCTGCTTCGCTGCAAGTCTGAATGCTTTGAGAAATTCAAAGAGTTCAAGGCTGAGGTAGAAAAGAAGGTCGGAAAAACTATCAAGTCGTTGTGATCTGACCGCAGTGGCGAATACCTCGGTAACGAGTTCCTGCAGTATTTGTCAGATAACGGGATCACATCCCAGTGGACTGCACCGGGTACTCCTTAGCAAAATGGTGTAGCTGAAAGAAGAAATAGGACTCTTCTAGAGATGGTAAAATCAATGATGAGTTATGCAAACTTACCAATTTTGTTTTGGGGCTACAGATTGGAAATAGCAGCTTACGTGCTAAATGTGGTGCCTTCTAAATTAGTTCCTAAGACGCCTTCTGAGCTCTTCCTTTATCGCAAACCGAGTTTGTGCAAGTTTAGTATGGGGCTGTCCGGCACACGTACTGTCGAAGGAACCTGATAAGTTAGAAAGCAGGTCAAAAGTAATGTTGTTTATAGGGTATCCCAGGCAAACGAAAGGTGGTTACTTTTACTGTTCTGAGAGTCAGAGAGTCGTTGTTAGCACCAATGCTAGATTCTTGGAGGACGAGTATGTGAGTAATCACAAGTCAATGAGTGATATCGTTCTTCAAGAAATTGAAACGAGAATGCAATTCCAAGGGAAGGGGAACGTGTAGATGTGGGTGCACCTGTGAGAGGTTTGTTATGTGTGTAAAATGACCTATTTTTCGATGTGTGAGCGTGCATGTTTGTGGCCATTTTACCCTCATATCATATGTTTTTGTTGTTCTTTTGTCTTGTTTTCGTGTTTTCGTGTTTGAAATATTGTAGGACGTGTTTTGAGCATAATATGCGTATATGGTGGAGTTTTGTAGGAAAATCATTCGAGTTGAAGTCCGAGGAGGTTAGGTTCGTCCGAACGAAGCAAAAGGAGAGTTTCGGAGGCTTGGTGGAGTCGCCTGGCCGAGCAAAGCAGGCTCGGCCGAGCTGAGCCGAACAGAGGGCTCGCTCGGCCGAGCAGTACAGGCTTGACCGAGCCATGCTGACAGAGAGCAGGCTCGGTCGAGCGGTTCTGGCTCGGCCGAGCCAGAACAGGTTTCCCAGGTTTTCCACAGTTTCCAAGAAGGCTCGGGCGATCCGAGGCCATGTTTGCTCGTCTATAAAAGGGGGAAAATCAGTTAATTGAAGAGATTTTGGCAAAATTGGAATAACCGTCACGATACTTCTCCCTATATGCATCTCCAAACCTCTCCCCAACCTAAATCAAGGTGAATCAAGCCACATTCCATCCATTTGGTGAAGATTGAAGAAGGAAGGGAGGTAGATTTGATTCAAAGAAGGCAACCAAGGAAGATCAATCGTTGACCTTGAGTTTTGTAATGAATTCTTTCAATTTCCTATTTGCTTTGTACTTAATTCAAGGTATGGAGAACTAATTTCATTAGTGGGTGTTGTATAACGGATATTGTGATGGATTGAATCGATTATGCTTGTTTATTTTCCTATGAGGGGTTGATTTGCACTTGAGCTTGTTTCTTGCCTATTAGGTGTAGGTAATAGCCAGCCTTTAGGTAGTTGACGTGAACGTTGCAGCCAACACGCGGATGGAATCATCGTGATAAGCGCATAATCTTATAATTCTAGTTCCAATCCATGTGTGGTGCTAGGATTGTAGGGCGATAATTGACGGTTCATTGGGAGTGGCCTAGGAGTTAATAACGTAGCTGTTTGCAATTCCTAGTGTCATCTACCGTTAGTTATCCGTAGCAAGTGACTAGCGACATTAGAGTCGGTTGCTCAACCTCATAGGATTTAAAATTCGTTTGCAACATAACTTGGCTTAATTAGGAACAATTGAAGTTTACAAACACTCACTATCTTCTAAGATTGTCGGATTTTTTATCTTAATCTACCTAAACCATTGATTGAATTACATGATTGGAGAAGTTAGCAATTTGATAAATAATTGATTGTTTGTATTTAAAGCTTAGTTTACGATTCATTGCTTAGATAGATGAAAATCAACGACTTTTGACTAACCTAGCTATTGGTACCCTTCAATTGAGTAGATGATATCCACTTGAGCGAATTAGAAAAGAGACCGGATTGATAAATTTAACGTGTTAATTGTGTGTGCTTCACGCGGCTATCACATTTTTGGCGCCGTTGCCGGGGAATATTTTAGTAAGTCTTGTGAAATTATTGAAAGTTGAAGTATGGTATGCTAGGTGTTTGAGGAAATGCTTGTGTAAATAATGTTACTAACATTGTTTTTATTGTTATTTGTGTTTGTTTTTGTTGAATTGTTTACTTGTGATTGGTTTTGCGGATTTTTCCTAGGTAGTTTATGATCACACGATCGAAGGCTAGGGAGATTAAGGAAAGGAAACTTCAAGAAAGGAGAGAGATTATTCAAATCGAGTTTGATATGGCTAACCAAGGAGAGGACACAGTTAGAATTGAAGAGTTGGAGAGACAACTCGAGTTGATGAAAGCCATGATCAATGAGAGGAATGGTCCGAGGAGACCACTTCAAAAACTTTTTCGACCTCAAGGGGAGGCGATCACGGGAGGTTTTCGGTTAGGAGTAAATGCTACACAATTTGAGATAAAGCCACAATTGGTCCAAATGATACAAAACAATCAATTTGGGGGACATGTGACCGAGGATCTGAATGTGCATATATCTCAATTTTTAGAGATTACCGATACAATAAAGATCAAACAAGTCCCTCAAGATCAAATGCGGTTGTGGTTATTCTTGTTTTCCTTGAGGGATGGTGCGAGAAATTGGTTTGAAGGTTTGGATAAATCAAACATCGCGACTTGGGATGAGTTGAGAGAGAAGTTCTTATTCAAGTTATTCCCACCGAGTTTGACGTTGAAGAGAAGGGCAGATATTACATCGTTTGGGCAAAGGTATGATGAACCTCCATACGAAGCATGGGATAGGTTCCGCGAGCTTCTACGAAAATTCCCAAGACATGGACTTTCTCGGAGTCAACAGATTTGCCAATTCTACGGGGGATTAAACTATGAAATGAAAGTGATGATGGACGCTTCCTCGGGAGGAGCATTTCTTGACCTTGAAGAGGAAGAAGCTTGGAGAACGATTGAGAAGATAGCCGAGAATAGTTTGTAATGGCCTAAGGAACGGAAGGATTATCGATCGGTTAAATCGGTCAATGAGGCCAAGGAAAGTGAAGAATTCAAAGAGCAAATTGCGATCATGCAACGAAAACTTGATGCATTATCTACCTCGGGGAATAGGAATGAGAATATGATGGTGGTTCGGCATGAAGAGTCATACCTGGAGAGTGTGAATTTTGTGAATTAAAGAATGGGGTTCAATGCTCGTCCCCAATATAATCTGCCGAGAAACATGTATTACCATCCGTCCAACCGATTTCACCCGAATTTTTCCTATGCTAATCCAAACAACGCTCTCAAGCCTCCATTACAAATTGAAGGGGGGAGTAGTGGTCAAGGATATGCTGGGGAAATAGTAGGTATGCAAACCAAGAACCGAGGAGGAATTTTAATGAAGAAATGGATAAGAGATTTGAAAAGTATGATGGCATGTTTGCTGAAATCCAACTTCAAGTTTCTTCGATTGTGAAGAAATTGAGTAGTAAGCACCAAGCAGGGAAATTTCTGAGTGATACGG
This sequence comes from Plectranthus barbatus, assembly GCA_026898455.1. Taxonomy (NCBI): domain Eukaryota; kingdom Viridiplantae; phylum Streptophyta; class Magnoliopsida; order Lamiales; family Lamiaceae; genus Plectranthus; species Plectranthus barbatus. The sequence goes on along the minus strand of JAPKLW010001915.1, from coordinate 53,042 downwards.
AAGTGGTGCAAAAGAAAGGGTGTAACATGGTAGAAGGAGAGAGTAAAATGGAAGAAAACTTGGAAGTAATGACTCCTAAGTTGGAGATAGTTGAGGTTGAGGAAGAGTTGGAAGTAGAGATTGATGAAGGAAAGGTAGTCGAAGTTAAGGAGATTGAAGCAAGTGATGATGAGTGAACCGGAGATGTGAATTTCTTCGAATACGTTAAGAAGGGAGACGTAGAGATGCCTTTGCCGGAGGAAATAGAAAGAGTACCTATGCTTGACAAACTTGTCGGAGGAGAAGAAATCCTTGATAGTGGTACTTGTGAGCTTGGAGAAAGGAATATTGCTAGTAAGAAAGAGGATCCCGGAGGTTTCGTAGTTGGATGTAAGATTGGAGACAAGCATATTGAGAAGGCATTGTGTGATTCCGACGCAAGTGTCAACATTATGTCATGGGACTTGTATAAGGAGTTGGAGGTTGGGAACCTCAAATCTACAAGTCAAGTGCTCCAATTGGCAAATCATGCTTTACTTTGCCCAAAAAGGGTTGTTGAAGATGTTCTTGTGGAAGTTTTGACATTTACCTTCCCGGGTGATTTTCTTGTCGTAGATATGAAAAATAAGGGGGGTATACAACTAATCTTCGGGAGGCCATTTTTGCATACAGCCGATGCCTTATTTGACATGAAACATGGTGAACTTACATTCCGTTGTTGTGGCAAGGAAGTGGTGTTTTCTTTACCTCCGAAGAATGTGGATGCAAGTGAAGCTTAGAAAGCTGGGAAAAAGAAAAGGATGAAGGATGTGCTTGATCCAGGCTTAAAACTTATGAGTTAGGAGAATGAAGTCTACAAAGATCTGAGGGATGAAGAGGAACTTGATCAAAATCGAATGAAGAAAGCTCGAGTATATACGGATCCACCACGAAGTGCAAGAAAGAAGCTTCTTTTCCCGGAGGATCATGTGGAAATAAGTCTAGGTATGAGTTCCGGTTCAACTCCTTTTGACCACGATTGACATGAGGTATGATCGTCGAGCTTTCGACGTTAAACAAGCGCTTATTGGGAGGCAACCCAATGTTTAAATTTTGTTACTTTGCATTTTTGAATAATGGTTTGTTATTGATTTTTGTTGAATAATGAGGTTTGTTCTTGTGAAGGGTTCCTAATTGTTTGTGGTGCTACATTTTCATTTGATGATGTGTATATGAAGGATAGAAATGTTGGAAGGCAACAGGATCAGAAGGATGTCGAAAAGAGGACGAAAGAAGGCATGAAAAGGGGGAGCTCGGCCGAGCCTTGGATCATAGGCCTCGGACAGAGGCCTCGCTCGGTCGAGCAAGGCAGGCTCGACCAAGCCCAGATGTACTAGGCCAGCCGCGCGCGACAGAGCCTCTGCTCGGCCGAGCCGCACAGGGATTTAAAGATCGGGCGAGCATAATGCTCGACCCATTTGCATCCCGATCGAAATTTCACTTCTCAAATTTTCTCATATACTTTTGTGCATTGAATTGTTCTATTCTCACTCACTAATTTCTACTATGGCTAGCAAGAGAGCAAGGGGTGAATCATCTTCCTCAGGCGGACGTCCGAAGGGTTATGATGACGAGGAGTTCGCAAAATACAAAAGCTTGGGAAAGAGACATGTCGTGGGCACTAAATATTTGTGCAAGGAGACGTTGAAGGCATTGAGACTGAAAGATGACGTGTGGAGTCTCCTGAAGGGCATTGGTTGGAAGAAATTGTATTCGGCAGATTGACCTGGCTACATGGGCTTGTCGAGGGAGTTCTTGGCCTCGCTGACCATCAAAAAAGGAGCGGGGAGAATTCCTTTGTTGATGAAATTCAAGCTTCGAGGGTATGGATCTGAGGCTAAATTCCATCCATGATGATTTCGCCACTTTCCAGGAGAGTTATATGGTGAATCAAGCCACCATCGCTTCGAGGTTCGACAGAATCGACCGGAATGTAGGGACTCTGCAGGAGGATGTGAGTGAGTTACATCACCGTTTGCCCATTCCATACTCCCGCCGTCCTCGTCAGCCACCACCAGCAGACTAAGGGGAGTGAGAGCGCACCGTTTACCTTTTTACAAACTTAGTCTAACTTGACTAAGTTTGGGGGGGATTGGTCGGTATCCGGTGCTCTCCTCTGGTTCACTTCTCTATCCTTATCTCTATCTCTATCCTTAGTCTAGTTTAGTTTAGTTGAATTTGAATAATATTGATCATTCGATATGGTTGTATTATGATATTTGATCTACTTTGGTTTGTTTGATTTTGGATTGTGGATGATGATTTGATTTACTTTTATTTTCATTTGAATGGTTGTTGATGAATCATTTTGCGAGCTTACATGAGATTGGATTCTTTCTATTCGGTTTTCGTGTGTGGATATGTACAATGGTTTGGTATGAATGGTGGTGCTAGTGGATAAATGTTATAATTTTTCTTGAGATATTGGTTTGTGGAAAGATTGGTGGATATGAGAGCTTTATTGGCTTTATTATGCTCAATTGTATGGTGGTGTTGTATTGATGTATAGTAGGTGCAAATAAGGAATGGAGAGTGGTTTGATCATGTCTACCGATGGTTAACACCTTCTATCGTTTCTCCTACCATTTAGTTTCAATTCAATTGTTCTTGGCATGTAGATTGTTAATTAGGATGTTGTGTGCTTGTGTTGTGTTTGTGTGATGAACCCAAACGAGAATTGGAGATTTGAATCATGATTTACTTGGTAAGGCTTGAGATTTACTTTGACCAATGATAGGGCATAATCTAGTTGTTAAGGCATGCTCGAATTGAACTTTTGAATTGCTGAGTTTTGTGCGAGGTTAATGTCTAGGACTTGACAAAAGCTAAGAGTTTTTTAGCCTTGATATTGTCATACTTTGATCGATTGTGAGTGGCAAGGTTGAGAGCACAAAATCTAGAACTTGAATATATTCTCTATCTATTTGGCATGAGTTTGGTAACTAAAAGATGATCTTAGGCCATCGATTCTTAGTCCTCCCTTTCACTTCGGGAGTATAAGGTTGTTGATATCATAATTTTGCCCTTCATACCCTTGTTTCCCGTGATTGTGCTTAAATGGAGAATTTTCTTTGAAAATATTAGGAAAAAAATTTGGGGGAATGAGTGTATGAGGGTGAATACGGAGATGAGAGTTGGGATGGTAATCATTTGGTATCTTTGAGTTGTGATTGTTGAGGCAATAAAAGTATTAAGTGTAGGATTGATTTGAATCCTAGAAAAATGGGTACCAACAAAATTTTGGGTACTTAGAAAAAGAAAAGAGAAAAAGAGAAAAAAAAAAAGTAAGGCACCATGAAAGGAAAGAAAAAATGATGGTGCTAAAGAAAAATGAGAAAAGAAAGAAAAGAAAAAAAAATTATTAGAGTTATTTGATGAAAAAGCCTCAAGGTTAGAAGTAGATTGAAGAGAATAAGTTTGGGGGTTTTGGGATATGGAGAAGTTCGTCACTTTAGCCCAAAACCACCTACCTTTTATTAAGCGACGTTATAACAAAAAACAAAGACCTTTTTTTATTTTAGGAGCCTACTCATTGTAGTATAGTGGTGAGAATTGTTTCAAGCCTATGGAAATTGTGTTTGATATCTTGTGAATGAGTGAAATTCATCAAACCCTAAACACGTAAGGGAGTGCTTTCATTTCTTTATCCAATGTTGATGAGTGGTTTAAGTCGTTAGCATTAACCGTGTCACAAAGTTAGGTGATAATCTCGTTCGATAAGAGCATGCCAAGATGACTATGATGAGTTATGAGGTTGTTTGATGAGGTTTATTGATTGCTTTACTTTGTTTTGATTGAGGACAATCAAAGGTTCAAGTTTGGGGGATTATGATATGTGTGTAAAATGACCTATTTTTCGATGTGTGAACATGCATGTTTGTGGCCATTTTACCCTCATATCATATGTTTTCGTTGTTCTTTTGTCTTGTTTTTGTGTTTTCGTGTTTGAAATATTGTAGGACATGTTTTGAGCATAATATGGAATATTTGGGGGAGTCTTGGAGGAAAATCGTCCGAGTTGAAGTCCGAGGAGGTTAGGTTCGTCCGAGCGGAGCGAAAGGAGAGTTTCAGAGGCTTGGAGGAGTCGCCCGGCCGAGCGAAACAGGCTCGGCCAAGCTGAGCTGGACAGAGGGCTCGCTCGGTCGAGCAGTGCAGGCTTGACCGAGCAATGATGATAGAGAACAGGTTCGGTCGAGCGGTTCCGGCTCGGCCGAGCCAGAACGGGTTTCCCAGGTTCTCCACAGTTGCCAGGAAGGCTCGGGTGATCCGAGGCCATGTTTGCTCGTCTATAAAAGGGGGAAAATCAGTTAATTGAAGAGCTTTTGGCAAAATTGGAATAACCGTCACGATACTTCTCCCTATATTCATCTCCAAACCTCTCCCCAACCAAAATCAAGGTGAATCAAGCCACATTCCATCCATTTGGTGAAGATTGATGAAGGAAGGGAGGTAGATTGTATTCAAAGAAGGCAACCAAGGAAGATCAATCGTTGACCTTGAGTATTGTAATGAATCTTTCAATTTCCTATTTTTTTTGTACTTAATTCAAGGTATGGAGAACTAATTTCATTAGTGAGTGTTGTATAACGAATAAGTGCAAAATCTTATAATTCTAGTTCCAATCCATGTGCGGTGCTAGGATTGTAGGGCGATAATTGACGGTCGATTGGGCTGGCCTAGGAGTTAATAACGTAGTTGTTTGCAATTCCTAGTGTCATCTACCACTAGTTATCCGTAGCAAGTGACTAGCGACATTAGAGTCGGTTGCTCAACCTCATAGGAATTAAAATTTGTTTGCAACATAACTTGATTTAATTCGGAACAATTGAAGTTTACAAACACTCACTATCTTCTAAGATTGTCGGATTTGTTATCTTAATCTACCTAAACCATTGATTGAATTACATGATTGGAGAAGTTAGCAATTTGTTTAATAATTGATTGTTTGCATTTAAAGCTTAGTTTACGATTCATTGCCTAGATAGATGAAAATCAACGACTTTTGAGTAACCTAGCTATTGGTACCCTTCAATTGAGTAGATGATATCCACTTGAGCGAATTAGAAAAGAGACCGGATTGATAAATTTAACGTGTTAATTGTGTGTGCTTCACGCGGCTATCAAGGTTCAACACCACAGACACGTTCTTCAGTGCAAGGTGCAGAACCACAAGTTACTGCACCTACTACTGACACGACACCTATATCTCGTCGTAGTGGGAGATTTATTTTCCAGCCGGAAAGGTACATGTTCGTGGGTGAGTCTTCGAACTTGAGCCCGGAAGACGGACATGAGGACTCTGACCCACTTACTTACGAAGAGGCAGTGCATGACAAGGATGTTGAAAAATGGCGTGTCTCCATGGATTCCGAAATTGAAACCATAACTGCTATGGATGTTGATAAGCTCGTTATTTCACTCACTTATCTATATTATTTTTATACTATTTTATGTAGATTTATTGAGTTTATATATATATTTTATGCATGATGTCAGTATTAGGTGGTTTTAGGTGTGTTTTGATGTTTATGCAGGTTTTTAGGCCTAAACTCACGAGAAAACCGTTCCGAAAGCAGTGACGTGTAAGAGTAGCAGTGAAGAGTTTTTCCACAAGAGGAATTCGGGCTGTTGGCGCATGGTAATGGATAGAGCTTTGAATTAGCTTTCCAACGCAACTGGAATCGGGTCAATTGGAGTTCGGATGAGGAAGTTATGGCCAAAACCGTGAGACCGCGCAGACGGGGCTGACCTCAGTTTTCCACGTCGATCGACGCTGTTCAGAAGCGGTCGACGAGGCAAGAAATTGAGACTCGATCGACGTGGATCAGCCACGGTCGACGCGTACATGTCTGCTGTAGCGAAAATCTGATAAAAATCGGATTTATTCATATCTTTAGCCCTAGATTTGATAGGATACACCTCCACCTCTATAAATAGCTTCATAAATTCGATTTTTAGAGAACAATTCGATTCCAAATCATATGTTCTATTCCAGATTTCAGATTTTGAGAGATTCAAAGAGTTTTAGAGTTTATGTTTGAAGACAGAGTTTTGTGGGAAGACATTCCAACCCAAGTTTTTATGCAATTCAGGTTGTATTTTTCTATGATGAATATTACTCTGAATATGTGTAACTAAACTTCTTTTCAGATTCTAGGGTTTCGAACTATCAATGTATGCATGTTTGATTAATTGAATTATTTTTCCTTTCCCTTCGTAGTTTGTGAAATCTGTGCTTATTCATAATCTTGATCTGTTGGCCACATCTTAGGATTATATAGTTGATTACTTGAGACGTAACTGTGATAGTTTTCAATGGAAAGAGATTTTCACAATATAATTTGATTTCTTGTCGTAACTGAAGGAGATTAATTGTAGGAATAAATCTGTAGATCTTTTGAGTTAGTTAATTTATCTTGAGACCGAGCGGAGATAGGTAGTTAATTAATCTACTTTACGAATTGTCCAACAAAGAAGTTCGTAATACTTTTCTGATGTTTCACTACGAAGAGGAATTAAAATTGGGAATTAATCGATTCATTCATACATGTCATACTTGATAGGTAGATATCCCTGGAATCTGTACTTCTCTTATTTGACTTCAAAAGCTTTTCAGTTTCCTGTTTAATTTTCATTAGCAAGTATTACAATTTTCAAAGCAACCAAAACTTTTTAATTGCTTTTCCTAATCAGTATTTTAAGAACGTCTGATTTAGTATTTAGGATTTTTCGTTGTTTCATTCCCCTGGATCGATAACCTTAGGGTTTACAAATTTATTTGCCACTATTTCTATAATTAATCTGTAGAAATTACAGTGATCAGATGTATACCAGGAAACTGATTTGCCGGATGGCTTTAGGGCCATAGGGTGCCAATGGGTATACAAGAGAAAGAAAGGGGCAGATGGAAAAGTCACGGCTTTTAAAGCTAGGCTGGTGGCAAAGGGTTATAGTCAGAAAGAGGGCATTGACTATCACGAAACCTTTTCACCCGTAGCCATCCTCAAATCCATCCGGATACTCCTTGCCATAGCTGCGCATATGGACCTCGAGATCTGGCAGATGGATGTCAAAACCGCTTTTCTAAACGGTTACCTTGAAGAAGGTAGGGACATCTATATGCAAAAATCCAAGGGTTACATATGCAAGGGCGAAGAACATCTTGTCTGGAAGCTTAAGAAGACCTTGTATGGGCTTAAGAGAGCTTCGAGGTTGTGGAACTTATGTTTCAATGATGTGATTAAATCTTATGGATTTGCACAGTTGGAAAACGAAAGTTGTGTTTACCGACTTTGTGTCAGTGGGAGCGTGGTTTTCCTTGCACTATACATTGATGACGTACTCCTATTTGGAAACAACGAGGGATTGATGTCGGAAATCAAGGTTTGCTTATCCGAAAAGTTCCAAATGAAGGATTTGGGATAAGCTGGCTACATTCTTGGGATTAAGGTCTTAAGAGATCGTAAGAGAAGAATGTTGAGCTTATCCCACGCATCCCATGTGGATACTGTGATAGCCTGGTTCAGCATGCATCTCACCAAGAAAGGCTTGCTACCTTTCAGACATGGCCTTCATCTTTCTAGTGGGCAGTGTCCTCAGACACAGCGGGAGAAAGATAAAATAAGTCTTGTACCATACGTTTTGACGGTGGGTAGCCTCATGTATGCGATGCTGTGTACCCGGCCAAATATCTTATATGTCGTGTGCATGGTAGCAAGATATCAGTCTAACCCTGGACAGGCGCATTGGACTGCGGTAAAGCACATCCTCAAGTATTTGAAGAGAATTAGGAATTACTGCCTAGTTTATCAAAGTGAGAATTTGTGACCTGTGGGTTATACAGACTCGGATTTCCAAGGGGATCAGGATGAGAAGAAATGAACCTTAGGATATGTGTTTACCCTGGGAGGTGGAGCTGTATTTTGGAGGAGCTCAAAGCAGAAATGCATTGCTGACTCCACCATGGAGGCGGAGTATGTCGCCGCCTCTTATGCCTTGAAAGAGAGGGTATGGCTCAGGAACTACCTTTTAGAGATGGGCGTGATTCTGAGTTTGCCGAGGAGCATCACAATTTATTGTGATAACTCTGGTGCAGTGGCGAACTCAAAGGAACCGAGGTCTCACAGGGCAAGCAAACACATAGAGAGAAAGTACCATATTATACTAGAAATCATATCGAGAGGTGATGTGCTGATCAAGAATATTGACACTAAGGACAACCTTGCTGATCCATTTACAAAGAGCTTGCCGCAGAAAGTTTACGAAAGACATATTTGTGAGCTGGGTTTGAGGTGGATGCCGACCACTGACAGTGTTTAAACAGATAGCAGGCTAGATAGACGGACTGTATACTCTGTAATGGCTTAGTTATGCTTTGAGTATAAGTGGGAGATTGATGGTTTTGTATACTGAAAGCATTTATTATAATGAGTATACAACGGTTTATTTCTTCTATCTGTCAAACAATCTTACATGTACGTAACAATGTTATCCTCTTGTGTCACCGATAGGGACGATCATACAGCGTGTAGTAGATCGCAGAAGATAGTATAATCACTTGATCTAGTGAGACATAAACCTGATCACAGCCGAGACAGCGTATGAGGATACGTTTGTCCGGATGGCTGCGGCATCGTCGGAATAATTAGTCTGTCTTGGTTACTTGACATGCTTGTACGCTAGGGTTAAGTATTGATGGACCGCAGTGAAATGTATTCGACTGTCTGACATCAGCGAATACAAGATCTCGATAATGATTGAGTTCAAACCCTAACGAAGGTTCAGGGGTTTGCACGGGTTGATTGTTGCTTTGACTTTCCATGGTGGAGAGCCTGAGTTTCGTGCTCGTATATCCGCATCTTGGGTAACAGCAGTTCGTGTAGTACCTCCTGAGATTGGGTTTAGGTATCCATATCCGAGAAATAGGATGGGGTCATTCCTTGAGGAGCTCGATGACATTCATCGTGCCAAAGTCCTGTAGGCTGATTAAGTTCAGGCACTAGTGATAAGGATTGAGTGGTACTACTTAGAAATAATAAGATATTAATTAATTATAGATAGAGCTTGTCAGAAGCTCCAATTAATTAATGAATGTCCAGTAACCTTAAATTTGGGGATTCTCAATTAATGTAGCCCGTTCTCATAACATGGTAATAAAGGGGTAGGTCAGTATTAATTATGTGGTGAAAAAGAATTAATATTAATTAATTAATTATGTCCTGGGTTGTGGACATGGGAATTAATTAATTTATAGGCCCACTTTATTATTTGCATTAGGTCCCAGGTCTGGCCCAAGTAATATATGCTGAATGGAGCCCAGTAGCCCATTAGGGATAAAACCCTAGGTCTATAAATAGACCCCTCTCTCTCTCTGAAACCCTAGCCACCTTGATCATAATTCAAATCAGTCAAAACCCTAGGGAGAGAGAGAGAGCTGGGCGGCGCCAACTGTAGAGGGAGGAGAAGGAATTTCGACTCTGGCCTATATCACAGATTTGTGGAATCCTCACCAGTAGCAGATCTGAACAACATTGGGATACAGCCATGAAGATCTGATCTGGAGAATAGAAACTTTTCTTCCTTCTTTTCTTTGTTTTCGATTTTATCTAGAAATTAGATATCTAATTTCTGTTTCCGAAGATCAAATCAAATTGCATGGTTGAATTAAATGTTGGATATTCAAACGCGAAAGATCGGATCAGACTCTACGAATTTACGGTAATCTCTCAATCCACGAATCAAATTAAATTCATTGGAGCATGCTAGGTTTTATTGTGAATTTTGATTATGTGCAATATCCACAAATCGATCCGGTTCAGTTGGATTTTGTGATTCGGTTCACAAGAAATCCCTACAATTCTAGCTTGCTATATTTCACACGAGGAGCCTACGAAGGTTGAAGATGCTCTACGATGTCCAGATTGGGTGAATGCTATGCAGGAGGAGCTAGCAGAGTTCACGCGCAATCATGTGTGGGATCTAGTAGATAGACCAGAGCATCAGAGTGTTATTGTAACCAAGTGGGTGTTCAAGAACAAGAAAGGTGAGTCAGGAATGGTCATCCGCAACAAAGCTCGTCTAGTAGCCCAGGGCTACAGACAATGCGAAGGAATAGACTATGATGAGACATTTGCCCCAGTAGCCCGACTGGAAGCTATTCATTTATTCCTAGCATATGCTGCACATCATGAATTCTCTGTGATGTAAATGGATGTGAAGAGCGCCTTTCTTAATGGTGAGCTCAAGGAGGAAGTTTATGTTGAGCAACCACCAGGCTTCGAGCAGGGAAATCAAATTTATAAGCTAAGGAAAGCTTTATATGTCTTGAAGCAGGCACCAAGAGCGTGGTATGGAACTTTGTCTAAGTTCTTGCTAGCTAATGGATTCAAGAAAGGAAAGATAGACCAGACTCTCTTTCGTATTAAGGACGAAGTAAGTATCTTACTTGTGCAGATATATGTCGATGGCATTACCTTCGGCTCCAAGAATTAAAGTTTATGTGATAAGTTTTTAGAGTTGATTCAAAGTAATTTCCCGATGAGTATGATGGGAAAGATGTCATACTTTCTCGGATTACAAGGCAGCAGTCAAGCGAGGGGATATTTATTCATCAGAGGAAATACACTCACGACCTAATTGCTAAGTTTTTTCCGGAGAAGACAAAGAGTCTAATGATTCCAATAAGCACGACCTGTATAGCTGCACTTGAAAAGGAAGGAGATGATGTGAATCCTACTCTCTATCGAGGTATCATCGGTTCACTGCTATATCTCACTACTAGCAGACCAGAAATATCGTATGATGTTGGTTTGTGTGCGAGATACCAAGCAAACCCCAAGAAGTCGCACCTGGACACTGCCAAGAGAATTGTACGATATCTCAAATGCACAGAAGGTCTAGGAATTTTGTATCCAAGGTCAGATGGTCTAGCATTGAGTGGCTACTCAGATTCAGACTTTGGAAGGTGCAAGATTGATAGGAAGAGCACCAGCGGGACATGCCAATTCCTTGGACACAAGCTCATTAGCTGGTTTAGCAAGAAGCAGCACTCAGTGGCTACATCTACTACTGAAGTAGAGTATGTAGCAGCCGCTAGTTGTTGTTCTCAAGACTTGTAGATTCAGCAGCAATTACAAGATTATGATATTTCTCCTGAATGTGTACCGATTTACTGCGACAACAATAGTGCAATGTGCATAACGAAGAACCCAGTTCATCACTTAAGGACAAAGCATATTGATATTCGACATCACTTCATCAGAGATCATCAAGAGAAGAAGGATATCGACGTTCAATATATATGCACAGAAGAGCAGAATGCTAATATATTCACTAAACCACTAGTTGAGGCTAGATTTAAAGAATTAAGCATCAAGTTAGGCCTAATGGAGTTAGACGATGCTATGGACGAATGATTTGTTATTCTCATTCTTTCTGGATTTCTTGAAGAAATTGGAGAAAAACGTATCCTAGCTTAAGTTTTTGTTGCTGAATCTTGTTGCTGAATTTTTGTTGCTAATCATCTGGTTGTTGAGTCCAAGCTCTCAGCATTTCATTCATTTGCTAAGTTATCGCAACAAGTGATTCTGACACTTGCTATAGGCCAAATGCTGAGTCCAAGCTCTCAGCAATTCGTCAAAATGCTATGGTGAAATATTCAGCAAGTAGGTCAAATGGTTGCTAGGAGATGTTTGCTGAGTCCAAGCTCTCAGCAGATAATATGAGAGTGTTGACATATTTGGAAGCTAGAAGATCTATTGCTAGCACGTGAATGCTGAGTTCAAGCTCTCAGCAGTGTATTTGAGTGCTAAGGATTTCTATGCTAGCAGATTGCTGAGTCCAAGCTCTCAACAGTCTCAGGAAGTCAAAGCGGGAAGTTTTGAATTTGAATTGATGGGACCCGACGTGGTGCATTTAATGCGTGCAACTGGCTGCGACGAACTAGGAGGCAACACGTCAAAAGCACTCGAGCGTTTTGGGGACATGGGTGACAATACGGAAGGTCGCGCTAACTCTGAGCCGTTGATTGAGTCCGAAAAAGGCATTTCCCCAGCCGTTGGATCTTGATTCAGAAGGTATAAACACTTAACCTCATTCATCGTTCAAACCTTTCCACACTTTGAACAAATTTGAATCCCTAGAACCCAAGAGCTTTCCAAATACTCTCATATTCTTTTCTCAATATTCTCTCATATTCCTCTCAACGATGTCTAACCCTGAATCTTCCAACCCATTTGAGAATATACCAACATTCTATTACAAATTTGCTGAAGGCACAAGGTTGGATAAAAGGCATGAACCCGAGTTCACAGATATCGCAACAAAAGATGATATTGATTATGGGTTTTGTATACTGAAAGCATTTATTACAATGAGTATACAACGGTTTATTTTTTTGTAAAATCACGAGAAAATCCGTGATTAGTGTAGATTTGAAAATTGTAATAGAATAGTTGTTTTGTAATTTTCAAATTTATGTAATAGGACGGGTCAAGGACGAAGAACAAAGACGGAGCCGACGAAGGGCCGACGAAGACGACGGCACGCGGCGCGGCAGGTGCGCGGCCGAGGGCGTGAGTTTAGACCATGCTAAACTATCTCTTTTGGCCAGAGTTAAATTTGTGGTTAATTGCTTAGAAGCATCTTAGAATATAATGCAAGAATTGCATCCCTGTTCTTGAGAGATGGCTTGGTCTAAGGTTTTCACTAATTATTAATTTCTAGTGTCAAAAGCATCCTGACATGGTAGTGAAATTAAATGGATTGGGGCTTAAAACCCGCAGTTCTAGTTGAGGGTGACATCATAAACGTCTACGAGTGTAGCTTGCGGTGGGAACTCTTGGGCAATTTGTGGAAAACATTTGTATTTGATTTATTAAAAGGTTTTCAATGCATTTGTTTTCGAAGTTCAACATGTATGTTCTTATTTAAGATTCTTTATTGTTTCGGATATGTCTATGTCTAGTGTTATCAATATTCTCGCACAAAATTCTCTAACTGGTCCAAACTTCCTGGAATGGAAACGCAACCTTGAATACATCCTGATTGTGGAAGAACACGTGTTCGTTCTACAAATACTTTGTCCTATAAGTGCCTACTACTGAATCCTCGCAAGAGGAAGTAGACTATTACAACGAGTGAGAGAGCACGTAGTTTCCATGACTCACCTCATGGATGTGCTAACTGTGCATAGTGGAGGTATCGACACTGAGCCTAAGGTCGATATCATACTGAACTCTCTACCCAAATCCTTTGAGAGTTTCAGATTGATTGTTGTCATGAACAAGAAGGAGTTTACTCTTAACGAGTTGCTCAAATGACTTGATGGCAGTGGAATCGGTCATGAATCCTTAAGAGGTTGCCTTAGCTACTTCTGGTAATCACTCTGATGTATCAAAAGGTATGAAGCCGAAAATAGCGATTAAGAAGAGAGCTGAAAAGGTAACTGCGAAGGACGTGGGAGCTGTTAATAAGCTTATGGCGGAAACTTCGAGGGACAAGTGTTTTCATGTGTGGTAAGAAGGGAAATTGGAGGAAAGATTGTCAGGCCCACAAGGCTAGACAGGGTATGCCATTTACATGTATAACTGAAGCATGATTAGTGTGTGGCGTTGCTCTTCCAAGAACTGTAAGCGCTGACTTGTTGATCATGTTGTTGTACTTTGCAGGGGACCGTGCCGACAAGGCTGGTGAGTGATGGCAAGAAGATACCAAAATGGATGAAAGCAACGTTTTATGACGGAGCATTCATGGAGTTTTATTTTCCTTATGTTTTGATGAATTAAAGTACATTTGAGAATTTATTTGTGGGCCGTGGTTTAACGACAGGACAAATTTCATCAACTTTTATGGATATTTTTTATTTATGATTTTATCATTGGTAATAACAATGTTGTCCATTATGATATGTTGATTTACAATCTCTATGTTACTTTGATCAAATATACCTTAAGTATTGCATGTAATTCATCCGTAATTGATAATCCTAGAAAGAGAAAACTTACTTCTTCTGATAAGGATCTTACATATCTCTGGCACTTGAGACTGGGTCACATCAGCTTGAAGCGGATTTAGAGACTTGAAGATGACGGTACATTGGACCTAGTCCGGGCTGTACCTTATCAAGTCTGCGAATCCTGCATCGAGGGCAAGATGTCAACTAGGCTTTTCAAGGCTAGTCAGTCTCGAGCAGAGGAAGTGTTGGAATTGATCCATTCGGACTTATGTGCACCGATGTCCACACAGGTTCGTGGAGGGTACGAGTACTTTGTCACTTTCATTGACGATTACTCAAGGTACGGATACTTTTACCTGCTTCGCTACAAGTCTGAATGCTTTGAGAAATTCAAAGAGTTCAAGGCTGAGGTAGAATAGAAGGTCGGGAAAACTTTCAAGTCGTTGCGATCTGACCGCGGTGGCGAATACCTCGGTAACGAGTTCCTGCAGTATTTGTCAGAAAATGGGATTACATCCCAGTGGACTGCACCGGTACTCCCCAGCAAAATGGTGCAAGTTTAGAGTATGGGGTAGTCCGGCGCACGTATTTTCGAAGGAACCTGATAAGTTAGAAAGCAGGTCAAAAGTAATGTTGTTCATAGGGTATCCCAGGCAAACGAAAGGTGGTTACTTTTACTGTCCTGAGAGTCAACGAGTCGTTGTTTGCACCAAAGCTAGATTCTTGGAGGACGGGTATGTGAGTAATCACAAGTCAAGGAGTGATATCGTTCTTCAAAAAATTGAGAACGAGAATGCAATTCCAAGGGGAGAAGAACGTGTAGATGTGGGTGCTCCTGTGAGAGGAACAGCACACCACAAACACGTTCTTCAGTGCAAGGTGCAGGACCACAAGTCGCTGCACCTACTACTGACACGGCACCGATGCCTCGTCGTAGTGGGAGAGTTATTCTCCAGCCGGAAAGGTACATGTTCATGGGTGAGTCTTCAGACTTGAGCCCAAAAGACGGACATGAGGATTCTGACCCACTGACTTACGAAGAGGCAGTGCAGGACAAGGATGTTGCCAAATGGCGTGTCGCCATGGATTCAGATATTAAATCCATAACTGCTATGGATGTATACCAGAAAAATGATTTGTCGGATGGCTTTAGGGCCAAAGGGTGCAAATGGGTATACGAAAGAAAGGAAGGGGCGGATGGAAAGATCACGGCTTTTAAAGCCAGGCTGGTAGCAAAGGGTTATAGTTAGAAAGAGGGCATTGACTATGATGAGACCTTTTCACCCGTAGCCATGCTCAAATCCATCCGGATACTCCTTGCCATAGCTGCGCATATGGACCTTGAGATCTGGCAGATGGATGTCCAAACCGCTTTTCTAAACGGTTACCTTGAAGAAGGTAAGGACATCTATATGCAGCAACCCGAGGGTTACATAAGCAAGGGCGAAGAACATCTTGTATGGAAGCTTAGGAAGTCCTTGTATGGACTTAAGCAAGCTTCAAGGTCATGGTACTTACGTTTCAACGAAGTGATTAAATCCTATGGATTTGCACTGTTGGAAAATAAAAGTTTTGTTTACCGACTTTGTGTCAGTGGGAGCGTGGTCTTCCTTGCACTATAAGTTGATAACATACTCCTATTTGGAAACAACGAGGGAGTGATGTCCGAAATCAAGGTTTGGTTATCCGAACAGTTCCAAATGAAGGATCTGGGAGAAGCTGGCTGCATTCTTGGGATTAAGGTCTTACGAGATCGTAAGAGAAGAATGTTGAGCTTATCCCAGGCATCCTATGTGGATACTGTGATAGCTCGGTTCAGCATGCAACTCGCCAAGAAAGGCTTACTACCTTTCAGACATGGCGTTCGTCTTTCTGGTGGGCAGTGTCCTCAGACACAGGGGGAGATAGACGAGATGAGTCTTGTACCATATACTTCGGTTGTGGGTAGTCTCATGTATGCGATGTTGTGTACCAGGCCAGATATCTGTTATGCTGTTGGCATGATAGCAAGATATCAGTCTAGCCCTGGACAGGCGCACTGGACTGCTGTAAAGCACATCCTCAAGTACTGAAAAGAACTAGGAATTTCTGCCTAGTTTATCAAAGTGAGGATTTGTGCCCTGTGCGTTATACAGACTCGGATTTCCATGGGGACCAGGACGAGAAGAAATCGACCTCAGGATATGTGTTTACCCTGGGAGGTGGAGCTGTATCTTGGAGGAGCTCAAAGCAAAAATGCATTGCTGACTCCACCATGGAGGCGGAATATGTCGCCGCCTCCGACCCCTCGAAAGAGGGGGTGTGGCTCCGGAACTACCTTTTAGAGTTGGGCGTGATCCCGAGTTTGCCGAGGATCATCACAATCTATTGTGATAACTCTGGTGCAGTGGCAAACTTAAAGGAACCGCGGTCTCACAGGGCAAGGAAACACATAGAGAGAAAGTACCATATCATACGAGAAATCGTATCCAGGGACGATGTGCTGATTAAGAAGATTGACACTGCTGACAATCTTGCTGATCCGTTTACAAAGAGCTTGCCGTAGAAAGTTTATGAAAGACATATTCGTGAGCTGGGTCTGAGGTGGATGCCGACCACAGATAGTGGTTAAAGTGACAGCAGACTAGATAGACAGACTGTATACTCTGTAATAGCTTAGTTATGCTTTGAGTATAAGTGGGAGATTGATGGGTTTTGTATACTGAAAGCATTTATTACAATGAGTATACGACGGTTTATTTCTCCTATCTGTTAACATTCTTACATGTGTGAACAATGGTATCCTCTTGTCTCACCGTTAGGGACGATCATACGGCGTGTTGTAGATCGCAGAAGATAGTATGATCACTTGACCTAGTGAGATATAAACCTGATCACAGCCGAGATAGCGTATGAGGATACGTCTGTCCGGATGGCTGCGGCATTGTCAGAATAAGTAGTCTGTCTTGGTTACTTGACATGCTGGTACGCAGAGGTGGCATATTGATGGACCGCTGTGAGATATATTCGTCTGTCTGACATCAGCGAATAAAAGATCTCGTTATATTGATTGAGTCTAAACCCTAACGAAGGTTCAAGGGTTTGCACGGGTTGACTGTTGCTTTGACTTGCCATGGTGGAGAGCCTAAGTAACGTGCTCGTATATCCGCATCTTGGGTAACGACAATTCATGTAGTACCGCCTGAGACTGGGTTTAGGTAACCATATTCGAGTAATAGGATGGGGACATTCCCTGAGGAGCTCAATAACATTCATCGTGCCAAAGTCCTGCAGGCTGATTAAGTTCAGGCACGAGTGATAAGGTTTGAGTTATACTACTCAGGAATTATAAGATATTAATTAATAGTAGTTAGAGCTTGTCAGAGGCTCCGATTAATTAATGGATGTCCGGTAACCTTAAATATGGGGATTCTCAATTAATGCAACCCGTTCTCATAACGTGGTAATAAAGGGGTAGGTCAGTATTAATTCTGTGGTGAAAAAGAATTAATATTAATTAATTAATTGTGTCCTGGGTTGTGGACATGGGAATTAATAAATTTATAGGCCCACTTTATTATTTGCATTAGGTCCCAGGTCTGGCCCAATAAGTGTTTTGAATTGAGTCCAGGAGCCCACTAGGGTTTTATAACCCTTGGTCTATAAATAGACCTCTCACTCTCTGAAACCCTAGCCACTTTTCATAAGATTCAAATTAGTTGAAACCCTAAGGAGAGAGAGAGAGGGGCGCCGATCCTGAAAGAGAGAGGGAGGAGAATTTCAATTCTGGTCATGCTCAAGTCACAGATCTACGGAGTCCTCACCAGTAGTAGATCTGACCAGCACCGGGACACAGCCCTGAAGATCTGATCTGGAGAACAGAAATCCTATTTCTTTCTTTTCTTTATTTTTGATTTTATTTAAGAAATTAGGGTTCTAATTTCTGATTCCGCAGATAAAATCGAATTGCATGGTTGAATTGGAATTTGGAATTCAAATGCAAAAGATCGGATCAGACTCGACGGAATAACGGTAATTCCTCAATCCACGATATGTATTAAATTCATAGGAGCATGCTAGGGTTTTGTGAATTTTGATTATGTGCAATATCCATAAATCGATCCGGTTCAGTTTGGTTTTGGTGATTCGGTTCACGAAAAAACCCTACAATTGATACCAAACTCCCCTACTCTCGTTTGGTCACTCTCGCCCGAAAGAAGGAACAATCTGGGCTTTCAGATGCTCAGAAATGCGCGGCGCAGGTATTAAAGGAAAGGATCTTGTACACACCCCTCACTTATGTACAATTTCCCAAATGGGTTATGGGTGCCCTAGTGAATGCGCAAGTTGTTCAATACTTATCTGCAGAGCCGAAGAGGTTTCATCCTCACATGGTCTCTGAATTTTACGCAAGGGCAGTTTTCGATGATTATAAGTCATTTACAACTTCTGTATTTGGTACCATCATCACAGTAAATGTCGACGTCCTTCCAGCGATGTTTGGGTTAAAGAATTCAGGCGACCGCGTCTCCACCTATAAATTGGTACAAATCGATGAAATGAAGGAGAGGTGGTATCACGGATGAATCTGGAGGTACAGGAGGACCCGAAGCACCCATGGAAGGTAGCCACTCCAATACACCAGTACAAGGAGGATCACAAGCTCCTTGTTGAGCTTGTGATCAAAATGTTTCAATGTGATGTCGGCTCGTACTCGGAGTTATCAGCCAAGAAGTATGTTGTGTTGATGGCTCTGGTGGATGTCATCAATGGCAACTGGGCCCAATTCTTTTTCGAGCGGTGGTTGGACCACGCCAAAAAGAATTTGAAGATGAAGCCAGGAGAAGGAACCTTCACGTCCAATGTCAATTTTGGACTGAAGATCAGCAAGTTCCTGGAGACTATTTTCACAGACGAGGAGCTTGATGAAAACGAAGCTCTACTGTCAATAGATTTCATTCCTTTATGGAAGAAGCAGCCCACTCCTATTCCAACCCTAGCAGCAAAGACATCTACCGTGAGATGGTGCTGCAACCAGCCATTCCCCTAACTGTTGAGGATGTTGTTGCTCTGAAAAAGAATGCTGAGGCGGAGCAGTGCTTCCAGAACTTGGAAGAAATCGAAAAGCTCGGCCATCTGCCCAATGATCAGATCGAGGAGATCATGGCCAAGAAACAAGCCTAACAGCAAGCACCAGCTCTAGGTGTGATGGCAGTCCCAATACCGAAGAGGAAGAGGTCTGATATTACCTCTCCTGAGAAGCCAAAGCGGCAGACAAGGCGGAGGCTTGTCCTGACCTCTGAGAAGGAGAAAGCGGAGAAAGCCGCAGCTGAGAAGGCGGCATCTAAAGAGAAAGATACTCCATTGTCTGAAAGATCCTTTGAGGAGCATCTCAGAGTGATAATAGAGACAAAGAGAAAGAGGGCTGAGGAGAAGAAGGCGAAGGAAAAGAAGAAATTCAAGCAGACAATGGAGGAGCTCAATTTCGAAGCATGAGAAAGGAACTATGAGCAGGACAAGAAGGCTACGTATGAGCGAGAAACAAAAAAGGCCGCCGATCGGATAGCAGCGAAGAAAGCTACTCAGCTTCTAGCAGGTGCAGCTGAAGAAGCAAGACAGCAAGCCGTTGAAGCTGTCACAAAAGGGAAGGAGATAGTGATTCTTGTTGCTATCACCCCCCAACCCATTGCTGCTGAGAAGATAGTGCCTGAAGAGGAAGCCCTATCTGACAAAGAATTTGATCAAATGTTGCACGCTGGAGCATTCAATGTGCAACAAGATCCGAAAGGAAAAGGAAGTATTCTGTTCAGAGATCCGAATGTTGAGCCAAGCAGTAGTAGTAGCTCTGATTATGATGATGAGCCACACCGTGTTGAGGGTGTTGGCACTTCTGGTTCGGGTTCGCATGCCGAGAAAAGTGCTAATAGCACTGGAGGTGCCGATGCTAAGGGTGATGCTCACATTTCTATTATTGAGGAAGAGGAGCGCTACTGCGGAAGGTGCTGGGATTCCACACGCGGAGCCAGAGCAGACTCCTGTAAACACTGAGCAGGATCCAGGCTTCTTGATTACCTGCTTCTCTGACTCTGACTCTGACTCTGACTCTGACTCAGATGGTGAATCGATTGATGTTTTCGATGCCAAGCTCTTGAGGAAGAGCACCACCGCATACAACGAGACTCTCCGAGTTTCATTCAAAGGACTCCCAAGTCCAAGATTCAAACTCAGGAGAGTGGCCCAGATGTGTGCACCTGTCTATCTAGCCGAGGAGGTAAATTCCGATTTCTTCCCAATATTTGTGGAGATAGAAGATTTTGTTTCAGCAGAAGTTGAGAGAGACATTTATCTAGTCTTCTACCCTGAGCTCGATGAGACTACTCCTAAAGGGAAGCAGTTGGCTGCTGAGTTTAGGAGATGGAAGAAATTTGACTGCATGATGCACCAGCTTAGTCTCGAGGAGAAAGCGTCGGTGCTCACATTCAAGGGCTTCAATTTTTGGAGGACGGAGGAAGCATGGACAAATGATTGGATTGACCAGGTGGCTGGATCCAAGCAATTTACCGACAAGGAAGTGGTTGCTCGTTTGCAAGCAATTAAGGCTCACAGGCTGATCTCCAAGTCGCAAACCTTGCCTAAATCAACATTTGCCCCAAATGGATTCTCTGATGCTAGAATCGAGCTGTCAAAGCGCCAGGCACAAGCAGCTGCTGAGTACAGGTGACGACAAGCAGAATATGAGAAACTTAAGACGGAAAGATTGATGGCCAGGATGGCTGCTGAAGCAGCTGAGCAAAATGCCGCAGAGCTTGATGATAAAGACCGCACGATTGTCTCATTTCTGGAAGTTAATATTCTTGATACAATACGAGAAGAGACAAAGAGAGCTGTTGCGACTATTCAGATCTTGGAGAGAGCACAGAGGATAATAAATGAGGAAGTCCTATAATCTGTTGCTCAACGTGAAATTGATCAGGCTAAGAAGACGGCTGAGGCTCAATCAGAGGCCTGGATGCTGGAAGAAGAGGAGAGGCTAGCAGAGGAGGCCGAGTACTTGCAAGCACTTGCCGATGAAGCAGAGGTTGCAGAACTCGCTGAGGCAGAAGCAAAGGCCTGGAGGTTAGCACAACTCACTCAAGGCATGGGAGCAGCCCAACGTTTATTCGAAGAAGAAGCTATCTATCTGGCTGCTCATGGTGCACCAGATGTTGTGATGGAGGAGGTTTCCACTGCTAGAAGTCGAGAACTAGTAATGACCACCACTTCGTCATTCCTTACTACTCCGATGAGTTCTCACGATTTCCCCTCTTTCCTGAACTCTGTGGTCCAATTTGCCGTACAAACTGTTGTATCAACCATGACTGAGAGAATGGCGGTGGAAGCATCGGATATAATGATAGAGATAGATGAGGTCCGATCTGGAGTTTCAGAAGTCAAAACTGAAGTTGCTGAGGTGAAAACCGACGTTGTTGATGGACGTTTTGAAGGAGGACGTAGCAGAGCACCATCAGCAGGTAACACAAAATGTTCAATCCTTCTCATCCACCTTTTTGGCTGCAATCAAAGAGGGGGAAGAAAGGAGACTTGCTGAAGCCAAGAAGAGAAAGAAGGTAGAAGAAGCTCTGGCTGCTGCTAAGGAGGAGAAGAGAAGAGCTCTAGAGGAGTTAAAGAGCAAGGAAATGGAGCTAAAGGTCAACATGCTAGAAATGGAGAATAAGAAGATTGCTAAGAAGCTTGAGATGCAGGCTGCCGAACGTGAAGCTAGCAAGGAGTATCTGGAGAAGTTCGTGCAGATGGCCATTGGCAAATTTGATGAGCTTGACAAATCAAAGAAGCTTGCTCCCGATTCCTGATCCTAATTTCTTATCTTAGCATATCTTCTCTAGCATTCTTTTTGATCTTATCATTTTCATTGTACTTCTAATGAACAAATCACATGAATGAAAATGGATCCTATTTAGACAATCTCTCATTGTCCATTTCTGAGTTTTAGCTGCGTGTCTAAGTTGATATACACCTTGAGTGTATTCGGCGAATTTACATTTGAAGTATTGTCTTGTGATTGGTTAAGTAAAATGCTTGCTGATTATTTAAGTGCTAGATTCTAGCACATTGCTAAGTAGCATTTTTTACTTAAGTCTTAATCGAAAAATATTCCCAACATTTATTGAGGGGGAATTTTATTAAAACCAATCCTGCTAGAACTAAGATGGATAAACTCTAAGTTAGACTGCTAGTTTAGCATAGCTATGTACTTGTAAAAATTCTTGTAAACTCAGATATTCTTCCTCTTAGATTCAGCAAGTGAAGTAAGCTTTGGTCGCACCAAAAAAGGGGAAATTGTTGGGAATTTATTCCTAAATCACTCTTAGGATCATACTGTAAAAGGTTTTGTTGGATCAAACCTTAGTAGTTGGTCGATCAATTGCTGAATTCTAGTATAATCTAGCAACTCTTGTAATGTCCTATATAGGCTAAGTATTGAGTTGTGATAGATTAGATTGCTAGAAGTATTCCTAGCACATGAAGAAGATTGCTAAAGGAGTTAGCAGTCAAGTGCGAAGAAGGAGATTGCTAAAGCATTAGCAATCGTATGTCAAGAAAGAGACTGCTAGAAGGCTTTACTCAGCAGTCAGAAACAAAGCGATAGCAAAATGCTGAAGGAATCACCATCCCCTAGCATTCAAAGCAGACTGCTAAGCAATAGCAATCAGCAGAACACTAAGTGGTATAGATACATCTGCTGAAGGAGTCAGCATATTGAAGGAACAGATTGCTAAGAAGAGCCTAGCAATCAAAAGGCCTAGCAGAGTACTCCTAGCATTTCCGATAAAATGCCTAGCAAGGCGATACTCAACAGAGACTTGCGAAAGACACTCGTTCTGACAGAAAGTACAACCAAGGACGAAAGCTTTCCCGAAGTAGGTCGGAAAGGACTGTATGATGCTGGAAAGGTGGAAAAAGCAAGTAACCAATCTTGGACAAAGGATCGTTGTGTCTAACGGGTCTGGAGATTCAAAGTTTGAATCTCCAGATATAAAAGCAAAGTCTAATAGAGAGAAAAAAAACTGCTCATTTAATACGACGAACTAATACTCGAACAAAAGATTCCTAAGACAAAAACAAAAAGCAAAGAGAGCAGTCAGTTGAAAGCCTACATTCAAAAAGCATTCAAAGCTTTCAACCACCGAAGTGTCCCCATTGAATATCTGACACTTCATTGAAGAGATTCCTTGACTTAGCTCAAGAATCTTCAATCATTGGGATACCTTCCAATCTTGGAAGCATCCAGCAGTCAAATCTCTGAAAAGAGATTGACTAGGACGGGCATTAGCCAAAATCAAGAAAAGTTCGGAAGGAACTCTAAAACTTCCAAAAGCGGTAAAGGCGAGTTATACGAAGGTGTGCCCTCGACTCAGCCGGAGCTGCGCCTGAGAAGAAGCAGGATAATGGAAGATAGTTGTGCAGGAGCTGGTTCGAAAGTTCACCACCTGTTGCATGTTTTGGCGAATCCATTTATTATGATATCTTTTTAGTGGAATTCTTAGCGTTTCGGCTAAGGAGTGGACGTAGATCTATTGGATCAAACCACTATAAACTCTTTGTCATTTACTGTTTTATTATTTCCTGTTTAGATTTGACACCTAGCAACATCAAGTTTCTAGTGAATATCTTGAAACAATCTAACACATACTTGAACATAAAGCTAAACATTTAGAGAAGATTAAGTGCAAGATAAGATTTAAGAACTTCCGCTGCATTTCATGTTTCTGTTTAAGCACGACAACTCTGGTAAATCTGGACCAACGGTGACATTACATGTGATGATGATGGATAACACCATGAATCGGTTCAAATGTGGAGGTGGATGTGTCAGTGATCGGGCTAAGATCGATATAATCCTGAACTCATTACTACTTTCATTCTATGACTTTACAAGAGTTGCTTACTGATCTCCTGGCAGAACAGTCTTTCGTACCTTCATGAGATTCTGAGTGCAGCACGAGTGAGTGCAGCTGCCATTAGAGATGTCACCTTGTACTTTGATGATTTTGTTTTGACTTTGAGAGATGTTTTATATGTGTCGGATTTTCGGTGGAACCTTATTTCAGTTTCCAAACTTTATGTTGATGGATATTCAGATATTTTTTAGAGTGGTGTTTCTATCATTGGTAATAATGTTGTTATTTGTCGTGGAATGCTGAATAACTCTCTCTATGTCGTTAACTGTCATCAAAAGACTTCCGCAAGCATTGCATGTAATTCATTTGTCATTGATAATCCTAAAAGGAGAAAGTTTTTTTCTTCTGATAAGGATCTTACATATCTCTGGCACTTGAGACTGGGTCACATCAACTTGAAGCGGATTCAGCGACTTGCAAATGATGGTACATTGGACTTAGTCTGACCTGTACCTTATCAAGTCTGCGAATCCTGCATCGAGGGAAAGATGTCATCTAGGCCTTTTAAGGCTAGTCAGTCTCGAGCAGAGGATGTATTGGAATTGATCCATTCTAACTTATGTGGGCCCATGTCCACACAGGCTCGTGGAGGGTATGAGTATTTCATCCCTTTCATTAATGATTACTCGAGATACGGATACGTTTACATGCTTTGCTACAAGTTTGAATGCTTTGAGAAATTCAAATAGTTTAAGGCTGAGGTAGAAAAGTAGGTCGGGAAAACTATCAAGTCGCTATGATCTGACCGCAGTGGCGAATACCTCAGGAACGAGTTCCTGTAATATTTGTCAGATCATGGGATTACATCCCAATGGATTGCATCGGGTACTCCCCAGCAAAATGGTGTAGCCAAAAGAAGAAATAGAACTCTTTTGGAGATGGTGAGATCAAAGATGAGTTATGTAAGCTTACCGATTTCGTTTTGGGGATATGCATTGGAAACAGCGGCTTACATTTTAAACTTAGTGCCTTCTAAATCAGTTACTAAGGCACCCTGTGAGCTCTTCCTTGGACGCAAACCCAGTTTGTGCAAGTTTAGAGTATGGGGTTATCCGGCACACGTGCTGACAAAGGCACCTGATAAGTTAGAAAGTAGGACCAAGGTAATGCTATTTATAGGGTATCCTAGGCAAATAAAAGGTGGTTACTTTTACAGTCCTGAGAGTCAGAAAATCGTTGTTAGCACCAACGCTAGATTCTTGGAGGACGAGTATGTAAGAAACCACAAGACAAGGAGTGATATAGTTCTTCAAGAAATTAAAGATGAGAATGAAATTCCAAGGGAAGGGGAATGTGCGAACGTGGGTGCACCTGTGAGAGGTACAGCACCACCGGCACGTTCTTTAGTGCAAGGTGCAGAACTACAAGTTGCTGCACCAACTGCTGACACGGCACCGATGCCTCGTCAAAGTGGGAGAGTTATTTTTCATTCGGAGATATACATGTTCGTTGGTGAGTCTTCGGACTTGAGCCCTGAAGACGGACATGAGGACTTTGACCCACTGACCTACGAAGAGGCAGTGCAGGACAACGATGTTGCAAAGTGGCGCATCGCCATGGATTTTGAGATAGAATCAATAACCGCTATGGATGTATACCAGAAAGTTGTGCTCCCTATTGACTTTAGGGTCATAGGGTGCAAGTGGGTATACAAGCGAAAGAAGGGAGCGAATGGAGAAGTTACGGCTTTCAAAGTCAGACTGGTGGCAAAGGATTATAGTTAGAAAGAGGGCATAGACTACGATGAAATCTTTTCAGCCGTAGCCATGCTCAAATCCATCCGGATACTTCTTGCCATAACAGCGCATTTGGCAAATGGATGTCAAAACCGCTTTTGTAAATGGTCACCTTGAAAAAGGTAGGAACATCTATATGCAGCAATCCGAGGGTTATATGTGCAAGGGCGAAGAAAATCTTGTCTGGAAACTTAAGAAGTCCATTTATGGACTTAAGCAAGCTTCGAGGTCGTAGAACTTACGTTTCGCAGTTGGAGAACGAAAATTGTGTTTACCGACTTTGTGTTAGTGGGAGTGTGGTTTCCTTGCACTGTACATAGACGACATACTCTTATTTGAAAACATCGAGAGAGTGATGTCGGAGATTAAATGTTCCTTATCCGAACAGTTTCAAATGAAGGATTTGGGAGAAGCTGGGTACATCCTTACGATTAAGGTTTTACGGGATCATAAGAGAAGACTCTTAAGCTTATCCCAGACATCCTATATGGATAATGTGATAGCCCGATTCAACATGCAACTCGCCAAGAGAGGCTTGCAACCTTTCAGACCTGCCATAAATCTTTCTATTGGGCAGTGTCCTGTGTGTTGGGAATTATTTTGTAATTATCCTTAAGATTAAAATTGTAAAAGATTTTGTTGAATCAAAGTCTTAGTAGTTTGGTCGATCATTGCTGAATTCTAGCATAGTATAGCAACTCCTATGTAATGTCCTATCTAGGAAAAATATCGAGTTGTAATAGATTAGGAAGTGCTTGAGAAGATTGCTGAAGGATTCAACAAATGGAACGAAGAAAATCAATTCAAGCAACTTCGGAATGCTAGAAGAGTTCTCAGCAGATGGTAGCTGCTGGAGAAATCAACAGACAAGAATGACTGCTTGAGATATTAGCGGTCAAATGCTAAGAAGAATGATTGCTAAGGCGTTAGCAATCATATGCTAAGAAAGAGACTGCTAATCGGAAGCAATGAAGATAGCAAAATGCTATAGGACTTAGCATTTGCTAATGCGCAGCAGATTGCTAAGGAATAACAATCAGCAGTCAAGACCTAAATGCTGAAATGCGCATCTGCTGAAGGAGTCAGCAGATTGAAGAGCGGATTGCTAGAAGAGCGTAGTATTCATAGGATTTAGTAAATCGTTCCAGCATTCTCCGAGAATGCTAGGCAAGGAAGATATCTAGCAACGATCTCTAATACTACCGTTCTGACAAAGGTACAATAAAAGGACGAAAGCTTTACCCGAAGTAGGTAAAAAGGCTCTGTACACACCGGAAAGGACAAAAAAGCAAGAGCTATTTTGGACAAGAAGGACCGTTGTGTCTAACGGGTCTGGAGATTCAAAGTTTGAATCTCCAGATATAAAAGTCAAAGTCTAAACAGAGAGAATAACATGACTACTACTGCTCATTCTATACAACAAACACAACTGAAAATCAAGAGATTCCTTTGGCAAAGCGAAAAAGGAAAAAGAGAGTAATCAGTTGAGAGCCCACATTTAAGAAGAATCTTAAAAGCTCTCAATAGCAAGTGTCACTACATGAAATACCTGACACTGCATCCAATAGATTCCTTGACTTTGCTCAAGAATCTTCAATCATTGGGATAACTTCCAATCATAGGAAGCATCCAGCAGTCACATCTCTAAAAAGGGATTGACTCTCACGGGCAACAGCCGCTGAAACCAAACAAAGTTCAGGAGAGAACTATAAAACCTCCATTACAGCGAAGGACAAGTTTTACAAAGGTGCGCCCTTGACTTGGCCGGAGCTACAGACTAGAAGAGTGAAGTAACGGAGGATAGCTTTGTAGTGGCCGGCTCGAAAGTTCACCGCTTGCTACAAGTGTTCGGCGAATCCTTGTATTTTACATATCTTTTTAGTGGAATTCTCAGTGATACAGTTGAGGAGTAGACGTCGATTTATTGGATCGAACCACTATAAATATTGTGTGTTCTTTAACTGTTTTATTGCTTGTTGTATCTGTTCATCAATTTGAAACCTAGCAACCATAGTTGCTAGAGTATTTGCTTGTAAGAAATCCTAATCTCAACTCCAAGCTAAACACTTTTAACAGGAACATAAGTGCAAGATAAACTTTATACTTTCGCTTGATTCGTGTGTGAGTTGTTTGTTATTCACCACGACGACTCTGATCTAGGACCAACA
This sequence comes from Plectranthus barbatus, assembly GCA_026898455.1. NCBI lineage: Eukaryota > Viridiplantae > Streptophyta > Magnoliopsida > Lamiales > Lamiaceae > Plectranthus > Plectranthus barbatus. Next base: position 25,228 of record JAPKLW010001915.1, on the reverse strand, counting down.
AGTGGTATCAGAGCGGGAGGTTGAAAACCCGATTGGTTTTGAGTCGCTTTAAGACCAAATTTGTATTTTTCGTTGCACGATTATTCTATTTTTTTGTTGATCTAGCTCAGGAAATCTAAGGTTGTCAAGATGAATCATACTTTGCCAAAGTATACCAAGGAGAAGTTTAATTCATGGCAGAAGCTTGCCACCATCGAGCTTCAGAGCATACATCCGGAGATGGCGGATGTTCTAGCTAAAGGTCCAATTAAAATTATGAAAGCTAACACTTTTGTAGGACCAGTTGCTGATGGACAGCCAAGACCACCTCAAATGGTCGAGAAGCCGTTTGATGAATATACAACGGAGGATAAGAAAAGAGCTCAGTTGGAGCACTTAGCAAAGACGCTAATCCTTGATTCCTTACCATCGTTGATAGCAGATACAGATTTAGACTTTGATACGGCCAATCAAATGTGGGATTATGTCTGTGAATCTTCCCAGGAGACCGACCAGATGAAGCGCAACAAGCTCCAGGTAGCTGTTAATAAGTATGAATCTTTCTCTATGATTGCAGGAGAATCTATCCAAGCTATGGAAGAAAGATTCAACACCATTTCGGAGAGCTCCGGAATTTGGGCAAGACATATGATAATGGAGAGATCAATAACAAGATCATCTCAAAGCTCTTTCCATGGGAGGACTAGTTCATGAAGATGACGAGCTTGAGCGAGAAAGACCTTAGCCAAATGTCCACATCTGAGGTATTTGCTCAACTCAAAACTCATGAATTTATTATACATCAATCAAAGAAGAACGAAGTTGCTGCTGCGAAAACTTTGTCATTAAATGCTGTACCCCCGGAGGATCTAGCATTCTTTGTGAAAAGAGATGTTGGAAAATGGAAGACAAAGAAGCCCTTCCGTCCACATAAGAGATCTGCTCCTGCTTCTCCAGCAAAGGAAGTAGTTCCACCCTCCAGCACGCAGCCTGAAGATCTGAAGATTAGTGAGCTCGAAGAGCAAATGCGAAAGCTTCAGAAGTTGATTCTGGAAGGCAAAGCTGAGAAAGAAGCAAAGGAAGCCAAGCTTACTTCATCATCCTCTCGTTCTACAATGAGAAAGCCAAGGACATGCTTTGAATGCAATTCTCCAGATCATCTTAAGCATGAATGTCCAAGGGTAAGTCAGGAAGAAAGAGAGCGCCTCAAACAAAGGTTTGAGAGAAGAGCGGTTCGAGCGGTCACAAGAGCATTGCTGACCAGGACCGAAGTGCTAGACATTCCTGACAATGAGGAAGAGTACTATTCCTCGGAGGAAGATGATGAGGAAGCCCTGCTGGTCTTGATGGCCGATATTGTGGAAGATCAATTTGCTGATGTTGATGTTGATGCTGAACAGAGTGCTAAATTGGCTCTAGCAGTCGATGTTCATAAGGTACAATCTACTAGCATTTCTAGTTTAGCAATCATGCATGAATCGGAGGAATCTTTTCTAGATTCTGAGGATGATTATCTCACGAAGCTTTCTATTGAATTTTCAAAGATGTATGAAATAAAGAATGCTATCGTTGGAGAAAATACCTCACTCAAATTAAAAGTTACATCTTTAATCGAGGAAGTCGAAAGACTAAGGTCCGAAAGTCAGGATTTTTCGAAACTCAAAAATGATTTCTCCAAGCTTTCTAAAAATTTTCAAAATCTTGAAAAGGAGAATCTCACTTTAAAGAGCAAACCGAAAGAGGATTGTATTTGCGCTTACACATCCAGCAAGGCAATCCTTAGTGCCATTGTTAGCCAACAGCGAAGAAATTCTGATAAATCAGGATTAGGGCTTGGTTGTGTTGAAGCAGTAAGCAAATCCTCTAAGGGAGCCTTGAACAAGAATGCTGAATTTTCGAAGCAGAAACAGATATCATTCGTTTATGCTGGAAAATTTAATGCTGATAAAGGAAAGGATAAGGCTGTTGTTGAGTCCTCATCTTCTAGGCAGACAGATTGGCGTAAGCAGAGTAATGCTCCTGGATCTCAACAGAGTACCGAGAGAGTATCTGTTATGCGTGCATCTCCTGGATCTCAGCAGATGATCCCTAGAGTATCTGCTAAGCACGTATCTGCTGGACCTCAGCAGAGGACCCAGAAAATGGCTGCTAAGCCATATTCAGCAGAGTCTAGAAGGAATGTTGAGCATTATGTTCCCAATGCTAGGAAAGAAAATCCTTCATTCCATAAGGGCAAGCAGGTTCAATACCATGCTATAAGACCACAATATCCATCATACACACCACATAGAAGGAACACCTATGTGAGGCCTGAGTCCAATCACTTTTCTTCTAAAAGGATATGAAGGCTAAGCACACAACTCAACCTAGATCTAATTACGCAAAACATGCTTATCAAAAGGTTGAGAAGGTTGTGAAGAGTGATATCAAGAAGCCAATCTTGAAAATCACGAAGATGTGGGTTCCAAAAGGAACTATGATCCACGCTTATCCCTCAGGACCCGATGCTAAGCGGGTACCTAAATCAACATTTTGATTGTTTTGCAGGGACAGGATCCAAGTGCTAAGACATCAAGTATGTCAAATGAGTGGATCCTAGATAGCGGTTGTTCAGCGCACATGACGGGGGATGAAGAGTTGTTCTCAGACATTCAAAGAATCTATGGCCCCACAGTCATGTTTAGTGACAACATCAAAGGCAGAGTGATTGGGAGAGGATGCATAGAGCGAATGGACTAAGGATTATCAATGTTGCGCTTGTCTCCAATCTCAAACACAACCTGCTAAGTATTAGCCAGCTATGCGAAAATGGGTATACCATTTCTTTCGTTAATACTGGTTGCTCAATTGCTGACAATGCTACAGGTGAAGTAAAGCTTAGAGGCATCCGCAAGGGTGGCCTATATATTGTTGATTGGCAAAGTGGCCCGCAACATTCTTGTTTTGTAGCATTGAACAGGGAAGAAACCAATTGGCTATGGCATAAGAGGTTGATCCACCTGAATTTCAAGACCATCAACCACCTAGCCAAGCACAAACTTGTTGAGGGATTGCCTACTGAGACTTTCCGAAAGAAGGTGTGTGCAAAGCTTGCCAGCAAGGGAAGCAAACCAAGGCATCTTTCAGATCAAACCCGGAGAAGGCCACTCCAGAAAGAATCCTAGAGATCTTGCACATTGATCTATTTGGCCCAGTCACTCCAGCCACTGTAAGTAAAAAGGTTTATACACTTGTGGTTGTTGATGATTTTTCCAAATATACATGGGTTCATTTGCTGAGAACCAAAGACGAAGTGAAGCTCATCCTACCGGAGCTAATCCTCAAAGAGCAGAATAGCAAAGAGGTTACCGTGAAGAGGATTAGATCCGATAACGGGACAGAGTTTTGCAATGGGATTTTGATGGATTTTTGCACCGAAGCTAGTATTGGGCATGAGAAATCCACTGCTAGGACTCCCCAACAGAACGGTCTAGCAGAAAGAATGAATAGGACCTTGAAGGAAGCTGTGCGATCAATGCTAGCCGATTCCGGTCTAAGTGGAAAGTACTGGGGCGAAGCAGTCATGACAGCTTGCTATACACAGAATAGGAGCACAATCAATGGCAGATTCAATAAGACTCCTTGAGAAGTGTATAATGGTCGTAAGCCTTCTATTACTTATCTTCGTGCTTTTGGTTCGACATGTTATATTCATAACAATAGGAAGTCGAAGCTTAACACTTTTTTGCCTAAGTCTGATGAAGGTGTGTTCCTAGGATATGGACACCCATCTTACAAAGGTTATCGAGTGTTAAACAAGACGACTCAAGTTGTGGAAATAACATGCAATGTTATTTTTTATGAGTCTACTTTAGTGCGCAGATCTATAAGAGAGAAAAAGGAGAGCAATCATGAGGCTAATGATGTCCATGGTCAATCGATCTTGAATTCTTTCGAAAATATAAAGATTGACCCGACTAAGTCTATAAGTGATTGCAATCCAATCCAGACGCACTCAGCAGGTGACCAGACTGCTGACCAGGCCGATGATGCTAATGATCATGCTGAGGCCACCCCACCAATTTATCTTAATGATAATTTGGAGGTTATGGGATTGCTTGATGAAGAAGATGAAGATATCCCAGATCCAGCAGGAGACGCCGAAGGAGGTTTGGGCATTGCTGAAGACGTTTCCAAAGAGGATGCTACGCATTTGGATGCTAAAGTTCCAGCTGCTGAGAATCTAGCTGCTGAGGATCTGGTTGCTGAGATTCCTGATGCTGATTTTCCGAATGCTGAGTCACCCATTGTTGAACCCCAGGTGGATGCTTAAGAGTGTTGTAGCAGACAACAATCAAGCAGGCGATGCGAGTGCTGAAACCTCAGCACCCAGCAATCCGAAGCCAAGATGGCTAAGAGATCATCCTTTAGATGTTGTGATCAATGATGTCAATGATCCAGTCAGGACGAGACAAGGCGATGCTATGTTGGTATGTTATATTTCCCATGAAGAGCCATCCAAGGTTGAAGAAGCTCTACAATCTCCAGCTTGGGTGAATGCTATGCAAGAAGAGCTTGTTGAGTTCACGCGCAATCATGTTTGGGATTTGGTCAATAGACCCGAACATCAAAGTGTTATTGGAACCAAGTGGGTCTTCAAAAACAAGAAAGATGAGTCAGGCCAAGTCGTTCGAAATAAAGCTAGTCTAGTAGCAAAAGGCTATAGAAAATGAGAAGGAATTGATTACGACGAGACGTTTGCTCCAGTAGCCCGATTGGAAGTATTAAGGTTTTTCCTTGCATATGCGGCACATCATGAGTTCTCTGTGATGCAGATGGACGTGAAAAGTGCCTTTTCTGAATGGTGAGCTCAAGGAAGAAGTGTATGTTGAGCAACCACCAGGCTTCGAACAAGGAAACCAAATTTACAGGCTAAGGAAAGCCTTATATGGTTTGAAGCAAGCACCAAGGGCTTGGTATGGAACATTTTCAAAATTCTTGCTAGACAATGGTTTCAAGAAAGGGAAAATCGATCAGACTCTCTTTCGCATCAAGGATGAAGGAAGTATCCTACTTGTGCAGATATATGTCGATGACATTATCTTCGGCTCAAAGAATCAAAGCTTATGTGATAAGTTTTCAGAGCTGATGCAAAGTAATTTCCAAATGAGTATGATGGGAAAGATGTCCTACTTTCTCGGATTACAAGTCCAGCAATCGAGTGATGGAATCTTCATTCACCAGAAGAAGTACACTCGCGATCTGATTGTTAAGTATTGTCCAGAGAAGATGAAAAGCTTCCAATAAGCACAAGCTGCCAGATAAGCCTCGATGAAGGAGGAGATCCTGTGAATCCTACATTATATAGAGGTATCATCGGATCGTTACTTTACTTAACAGCTAGCAGACCCGATATTTCTTATTCTATCGGTGTATGCACGAGACATCAAGCAAATCCAAAGAAGTCACATTTGGATGTTGCTAAGAGGATTATCCGATGCCACAAGTGTACCGAGGGTCTAGGAATTTGGTAACCAGGGTCTGATGGGCTAGCACTCAGTGGATATTCCAAATCAGACTTTGGAGGATGCAAGATTTATTGGAAGAGCACCAGCGGGACATGCCAATTTCTTGGACATAAGCTGATTAGTTAGTTTAGCAAGAAACAGCACTCCGTAGCTACGTCTACTACTGAAGCTGAATACGTAGCACCTACTAGTTGTTGTGCTCAAGTCTTGTGGATTCGGCAGCAATTGCAAGATTATGACATTCCTCCTGAATGTGTGCCGATCTATTGTGACAATAATAATGCTATGTGCATAACAAAGTATCCTGTTCATCATTCAAGGACGAAGCATATTGATATCCGACATCACTTCATTCGAGATCATCAAGAGAAGAAGGATATTGATGTTCACTACATATGCACTGAAGATCAGCTAGCAGATATCTTCATGGAGCTAGAAGATGTTGTGGATGAATGAGTTTTTATTCTCATTCTTTCTGGATTTCTTGGATTTTCAGAGATGAAGGAGATAAACGTATCCAAGCTTATGTTTTATGTTGCTGATTATTGTTGCTGAGGTATTGCTGCTAAGCAATTGGATGTTGAGTCCTAGCTCTCAGCAGATCCTAAGAGATTTTCTCGCAACAAGTGGTTCAGACGTCTGCTAGAGGGTGAGTGCTGAGTCCAAGCTCTTAACATTTCGACATATTGCTATGATATATTACTTCAACTAGTGGGATAGACGGTTGCTAGAAAATTGAATGTTGAGTTCGAGCTCTCAGCAGTTCATATGTTTGCTAAGGATTTCCAATACTAGCAGATTGCTGAGTCCAAGCTCTCAACAGTCTCCGGAAGTCAAAAGCGGGAAGGATTTGAATTTAAAATGATGTGTCCGACACACTGCATTTAATGCATGCAACTGGATGCATCAAACCAGGAGGCGACACGTCAAAAGCACTCGAGCGTCTTTGGGGAGTGGGCTACCATACGAAAGGTCTCGCCGATCCTAAGCCATCGATTGAATTTGAAAATGCATTTCCCCAACCGTTGGGTCATTACTCAGAAGGTATAAACATCTCACTTCGTTCAACATTCAAACCTTCTGAAATCTTTGATATTCGAATCCCTAGCCTTTTCTGTCAAAATTCCCAAGTTCTCTCTGCAAATATTCTCAATCCTTCAATATGTCTGCTAATCCTGAATCTCTCGCACACTCACAACAATCCGACTCCCATACACACACTGATTCATCCGATTCCTCTACGGAATCTGGATTCCCCATTCAATCCCTCAATATTGATGTGACCCTACATGAGCGATGGGCACCGGAATATACCGGGATTGTCAAGAAAGAAGATGTATAAGATGACATTCCATACGGTCAACTGGTGACGCTAGCCAAAAAGAAGGAACAATCCGTCTTATCCAACAACCAGAGGAGGGCGGCACAAATCATGAAGGACCGCATCTTGTACACTCATCTCACTGCACTTCAATTCCCAGAATGGATCATGGAAGCCCTGGAAAAGGCAGGGGTACTTACTTACTTGTCATCAGAACCATTGTGGATCCATCCACACATGGTTTTCGAGTTCTATGCGCGTGTCGTAGTAGACGAGGCCACCCAGAAGTCCTTCAAGACTTCGGTCTTTGGAACGATTTTGGAGGTAAACGTTGATATTCTTGCTCCCAAGTTCGAGCTACCCAACAAAGGTGAGCGTATTGCTACGTGTAAGTTGAATGATCTAGCAAAAATGGAGAAGAGATGGAAAGCATGGAAGAAACCTGAATTGGTGAAGGATCAAAAGGGAAAGCCGATCACCTTTAAGGTTGCTACTCCGATCAAGCAATTCAAAGATGAGTACAAGACTCTTGTTGAGCTGGTGATTAAGATGTTCCAGTGTGATGCTGGTTCATACTCTGAATTTTCAGCGAAGAAGTATGTAGTAATGATGGCGTTGGTAGACAAAGTAGAAGGTAATTGGGCTGAGTTCTTCTATGGGCCCTGGTTAGAGCATGCGAAGAAGAATTTGAGGATTAAGGAGGATGGTGTATTCAAATCTAATGTGAATTTTGGATTGAAGATTAGCAAGTTCATCGAAATGTTTTTTCACAAAGAAGAGGCTTGACAGAGGAGAGAAGCTGCTTCTGACAGATTTCATTCTGATGACAAAGAAGGCACCAACTCTGACCGATCCCACCAGACCGATCATTCTGAAAGGCAAATCCAACGTTGATAAGAAGGTTCCTACCTCAACGGAAGAGCCCCATCCAGGCGAATTAGCATTCCCAATATTGGAGCAGGCAATTGCTATGACTCCAGAGGAGATAGCAGCGGCCCAGAAGGCTGCTGAGATAGAGCAATGCTTTAAGAACCTGGAGGATATCGAGAAGCTAGGCGTTTTGCCCGTTGAGCAGATTGAAGAGATCATGGCGAAGAAGCAAGCTGAGAAACTGGCTCAAACCTTGGGTAACCTTGCGGTTGCTATACCCAAGAGGAAGCGCACAGATGTGGCTTCGCCAAAAAAGAAGAGGACGAGCAGAAGGCTCGTCAAATCTACTGATAAAAAGAAGGAGGCTGTTGAGAAGAAAGCGAAGGACACTCCTCTCTCTGAAAAACCTCTTGAAGAGAGATTGCAAGCCTTAAAGAAGAGGAAAGCACATAAAAAAGAGCAGGAGAAGAAGAAGCATAAGAAAGAAATGGAAAGACTCACCTTCGAAGCAAGGGACAAGAACTTTGAACAGGCCAAGAAGGCTGCTGAAGAACATGCTACTAAGAAGGCAGTTGCTGAACAGCAAGCAGCCAAGGACGCTGCTGCATTGATAGCCCGAGCAGCTGAAGATAAAGGGAAGGAAAAGGTAGTTCCTGTAGTTCCCACTCCAACCCCAGCAATTGCCGAAGAAATAGTGATTGAGCAGGAAGCAATAACAGATCAAGACTTCGAGAGGTTGCTGGAGACCGGAGCTTATGATGCTCCAGACCGCCCTCAAGGAGGAGTGCTGATAAAGGAGCCTGCTATTGAGCATGGAGAAGACAGCAGTGATGAAGAGGTTGTATTCAATGAAGCGTCTGGCTCAGGAAAGAATGTTGAATCCCATGCTAGAACATCTGCTGGAATTTCAAATGCTGAAGAGAGACCTAGCAGTGGAGGAACAGAGGGAACCAATGTTGAGGAAGGTCCTAGCACCGATATTCCCTCCTCTGCTGAAATTGAACAAGATGAAGGCTTCTTCACTTCATGTTTTTCCGATTCTGACTCCGATGGCGAGTCAGACGATGTTTTTGATGCAAGATTCCTACGGAAGATCCTAACAAGAGATAATGAGCTGCTTCGAGTACCTTTCAAAGGACTTCCTGGACGGCGATACAACTTGCGGAGAATCCCCCAATGGTGTGTTCCGACATTGTTTGAAGAATAGGTAAATTCTGATTTTTCCCCATGTCATATGATATTGAATAATTAAGGTATTCTCGGGGGAGTCAGATGAAGGAACCAAAGAAGGAGAAGTTCTCGGACGCGAGCTAAGGCGCTAGAAAACATTTGATTACATAACGCACGAGCTCTGCTTCAAAGAACGGATATTGCTGATAGCCAGGAAAAGACTTAACTACTGGCGACAGGATGAGAAATGGGCAAATGATTGGATGGATCAAGCTCCCTGCACCAAACAATACACTGATAAACAAGTCACTGCCAGACTTCAGGCTATCAAAGCTCACCGACGGATCTCACCCGCTCATACCTTGTCGAAGTCAACATTTGCTCCTGATGGGCATTCGGATGCTCACATTGAGCTATCCAAGCGCCAAGCCAAAGCTGTTGCGGAGTATCGAAGGTGCCAAGCAGAGTACGCAGCGCAAAAGAAAGAAAGGCTGCTAGCCCGAATGGCTGCTGCCAGAGAGCAGGAAGAGCAAGAAGCCAAGAACCTTGAGATAACCGTGCATCGCAACAGAGAAGCCTAAATGCGTGCATATCTCTTGGAACTTGAACTCTTGGAAATATGGAGGACAGTGGAAGCAGAATGGATTGCCGAGGAGGATGATTACTTGAAGGCTACTGCCGATGAAGCAGAGGCTGCTACCCTTGCTGAGGCACAAGCAAAGGCATGGTTGGCTGCAGAACGAGTGCGCATCAATGAAGAGGCCACATACTTGAAGGAGACAGTAAAAGCCTATGAACTTGCTGAGGCTCTGGAAAAGGCATGGAATTCCGAGGAGGCCGAGTGAATAGATGCTAAAAATCTATACCTCGATAAGCAGAGCGAGTGGTTTGAAGCAGAAGCTATAGATATTGAGTCTATCTCTGAAGTTCATCCATCTACTAGCAGCAGAGAGCTAGTCATCACATCATCTGCTATGGATGATCTTCCAGTAAGTTCTGATACATTTCAAATTTATGTTAATTATGTTGTACAACATGCGATCCAGCATGCTCTTTCCACTTCTATTCCCCATGCTGTAAATGAGAGAGTGGCTCTCCAAACTGCCAATATAAGGAGGGAAGTATAAGAGATTAGAAGTGAAGTGTCAGATGTAAGAGAAGATGTTGCTGAGGTGAAGCATGATGTGTTGGATGTAAAGACCAACATGGATGCGCTAAAAGATGATGTTGCTGAGTCCCAGCAACAGTTGGTGCATACTGTCAATTCTTTTTCCTCCACCTTTATGGCTGTGCCTAAAGAGGGGGAAGAAAGAAGACTTGCTGAACTAGAGCAAAGGAAATAGGAAGAAGAAGCACTTGCTACGGCTGCTGAAGAGCGCAGACTTGCACTTGAAGAGCTAAAGAAGAAAGAGATGGAGCTTAAAATCTAAATGCTGGAAATGGAGAACGAGAAGGTTGCTAAACAGCTGGAAAGAGAATTCAAGGAGAGGGAAGCTAGCAAGGCATATCTCGAGAAGTTCATGCAGCTGACAATGAGCAAATTTGACGAATTGGACAAAGGGAAGAAGCCAGCTCCTGATTCTTAAATTTTTTATCTTAGCAAACCTTCTGTACATTTCTTTTTTATCTTTTCTAGTTTCATTGTACCTGTAATAATCACTCATATGAATGAAACTGAATCAGACTTAGACATTTTCTCATTGTCCACTTCTGATTTTTCGAGCATGTCTTAGTTGATATACACTATCTGTGTATTCAACAAAAATGCATGTGGATGCTGAGTATTATTTGTCTTTGGATTGATTGTAAATGCTTGCTGATTTATTTGGATGCTAGAATTCCTAGCATATTCCATTCAGCATTTACTTAAGTTTTTAATTCGAGAAATATTTCCTAGCACTTGTTGGGGGGGAATTTTATCAAAATCAATCCTGCTAGAACTAAGATGGATAAACTCTGAGTTAGATTGCTAGAATATAGCTCTGATACTTAGAAATTTTCTTGTAAACTCAGTCATTTTTCCTCTTAGATTCAGCAAGTGATAGTAAGCTTTGATCGCACCAAAGAGGGGGAAACTGTTGGGAATTATTTTGTAATTCTCCCTTAGATCAAAATTGTAAAAGGTTTTGTTGAATCAAAGCCTTAGTAGTTTGGTCGATTATTGCTGAATTCTAGCATAGTCTAGCAACTCCTATGTAATCTCCCGTTTAGGGAAAATATCGAGTTGTAATAGATTAGGAAGTGCTTGAGAAGATTGTTGAGGATTCAGCAAATGGAACGAAGAAAATCAATTCAAGCAACTTCGGAATGCTAGAAGAGTTCTCAGCAGATGGTAGCTGCTGGAGAAATCAGCAGACAAGAATGACTGCTTGAGATATTAGCGGTCAAATGCTAAGAAGAATGATTGCTAAGGCGTTAGCAATCATATGCTAAGAAAGAGACTGCTAATCGAAAAAAAGAAGATAGCAAAATGCTACAAGACCTAGCATTTGCTAATGCTCAGCAGATTGCTAAGGAATAGTAATCAACAGTCTAGACCTAAATGTTGAAATGCGCATCTGCTGAAAGAGTCAGCAGATTGAAGAGCGGATTGCTAGAAGAGCGTAGTAATCAGAAGATTTAGCAGATCGTTCCAGCATTCTCTGAGAATGCTAGGCAAGGAAAATATCTAGCAACGATCTCTAATACTACCGTTCTGACAAAGGTACAATAAAAGGACGAAAGCCTTATCCGAAGTAGGTAAAAAGGCTCTGTACACACCAGAAAGGACGAAAAAGCAAGAAGCTATTTTGGACAAGAAGGACCGTTGTGTCTAACGGGTCTGGAGATTTAAAGTTTGAATATCCAGATATAAAAGTCGAAGTCCAAACAGAGAGAAAAACACGACTACTACTGCTCATTCTACACAACGAACACAACTAAAAATTAAGAGATTCCTTTGACAAAGCGAAAAAGGAAAAAGAGAGTAGTCAATTGAGAGCCCACATTTAAGAAGAATCTTAAAAGCTCTCAATAGCAAGTGTCACTACATTGAATACCCGACACTGCATTCAATAGATTCATTGACTTTGCTCAAGAATCTTCAATCATTGGGATAACTTCCAATCATAGGAAGCATCCAGCAGTCACATCTCTGAAAAGGGATTGACTCTCACAGGCAAAAGCTGCCGAAACCAGACAAAGTTTAGGGAGAACTATAAAACCACCATTACAGCAAAGGACAAGTTTTACGAAGGTGCGCCCTTGACTTGGCCGGAGCTGCTGACTAGAAGAGTGAAGTAATGGAGGATAGCTTTGTAGTGGCCGGCTCGAAAGTTCACCGCTTGCTACAAGTGTTCGGCGAATCCTTGTATTTCACATATCTTTTTAGTGGAATTCTCAGCAATACGGCTGAGGAGTGAACGTAGATCTATTGGATCGAACCACTATAAATATTGTGTGTTCTTTACTATTTTATTGCGTGTTGTATCTGTTCATCGATTTGAAACCTAGCAACCATAGATGCTAGAGTATTTGCTTGTAAGAAACCCTAATTTCAACTCCGAGCTAAACACTTTTAATAATAACATAAGTGCAAGATAAACTTTATACTTCCGTTGCATTCGTGTGTGAGTTGTTTGTTATTCACCACGACGACTCTGATCTGGGACCAACACTGTGACACAGAGTGCGAAAGATAAGATGAGTCTTGTACCATACGCATCTGCGGTGGGTAGCCTCATGTATGCAATGATGTGTATCAGGCCTGATATTTGTTATGTCGTTGGCATGGTAGCAAGATATCAGTCTAACCCTGGACAGGCGCATTGGACTGCGGTAAAGCACATCCTCAAGTATTTGAAGAGAACTAGGAATTATTGTCTGGTTTATCAAAGTGAGGATTTGTGCCCTGTGGGTTACATAGACTCGGATTTCCAAAGGGACTAGAATAAGAAGAAATCGACCTCAGGTTATGTGTTTACATTGGGAGGTGGGGCTGTATCTTGGAGGAGCGCAAAGCAGAAATGTATTGCTGACTTCACCATGGAGGCGGAATATGTCACCGCCTCTGAAGCTTCGAAAGAAGGGGTATGGCTCCGGAACTATCTTTTAAAGTTGGATGTGATTCTAAGTCTGCCTAAGAGTATCCCAATCCATTGTGACAACTCTGGTGCAGTGGCAAACTTGAAGGAACCATGGACTCACAAGGCTAGCAAACACATAGAGAGGAAATATCATATCATACAAGAGATCGTATCGAGGGGTGATGTGCAGATCAAGAAGATTGACACTAGTGACAACCTAGCTTATCCATTCACAAAGTGTTTACCAAAGAAGGTTTACGAAAGACATATTCGTGGACTAGGTCTGAGGTGTATGCCTACCACTAGCAGAGGTTGGTGTAATAGCTCGGCTAGATAAACGCACTGTATGTAGGGTTTGAGTCTACGATGGACAACACGAGTTGCCATTATGAATTTCTTGCCAAGGATCGTTCTTAGGATACCAGGAATAAATTTCAATTAAATAAACCATGCGAACCTATGCATTCTCCTACAAAATTAATTGCAGAGGATGGATTAGAGAATACCTGATTTCACCGTTTGATCTACAGATCTAGATCGGAGCCAACAATGACGAAATAGCCTTAGATCTGAGATAAAACATCGGCGATGGACAGTGGTTCCTACAGACCTGATCTTCTGATCTGTTCCTTTGCTCCTTGGAAATCTGGTGAGGATTATCTACCAAGTTGAATCCGAGATATGGAGGAATCGATCAATTCCTCCCACAGATAGCCGCCGCCACTCTCTCTCAATTATACTGAAAACACCTAGTTTTCACAACTGAATGATCTGATAGAGAGAAGGCCTATATATAGTGTTAGGGTTTTGAGAAACCCTAACCCTAATGGGTTGTGAGCAATTAATGGGCCAGACCAGGGATCAGATGCAAATAATAAAGTGGGCCCTCTTTATTAATTAATCATTCCTTGTTCAACCCAGAACATAATTAATTAATAAAACATTGTTTTAACCTTCACCACGGTAACAATGATGACTCGCCCCTTTATTACCACGTTATTAGGAGCGGGTTGCACCAAACTAACATGATCCACATATTTAAGGTTATAGACATTCATTAATTAATTTGGCTTACGACAATCAGCCACAATTAATTAATCTCTTATTTCCTGAGTAATGCCACTCACTCCTTTTCACTTATGCCTGAATTAAATAATTCAACATGCAGGGTTTAGCATAATGAACCTTGTGAGCTCCTCAGGGAATGTCACCATCCTGAAACGGATATGCTTACCTAAACGTCCAGACTAAGCAGGCCACACACAAATTGTCAACACCCAAAATACGGGTATAAGAGTACATGTAAGACTCACCACCATGGTAAATAAAAGTGTGGTCAATCTGTGTGTGCCCCTTATCCTTCAGTTAGGTTTAAGATCATAGGAAGTATGTTAGGGATCTGGCTCATTCATATGTGAATGAGAATGTCACATCCCACTGTTGATCCCATCAATACATAACTATGTACCGACACATCAAGTAGCTAGGATAAGCCCACTTATGAACTGATGTGCCGCAGCTTAGACCGACAGCCTATCCAGGGACCGTCTCAGTTGTGATACTGTTTATACCTCGCTAGGTCAAACGATTCATATGATCCTCTGTGATCTCCTACACACCATATATCATCCCTATAGGCGAGATAATAGGATATTATGGTTCGTTGTATGTTTGTTTAATCAGATAGCGAGCATTGTTGCAGCAACATATATGAAGACCAGTGTACAAAACACTTAATCATATATGCTTTCAGTATATAATCCCAACAATCTCCCACTTATACTTAAAGTATAATACCATTGCTTTACCAAAGTATTAAGTGTGTCTATACTGTCAATCACTCCCACTGCATTCACGTCACCTCTTGTCACGATTTCTCGTATGATGTGTTTCCACACATCCTATGTGTTTCACCACCTTGTGAGTCTTGGGTTCCTTTGAGTTTGTCATTGCACCAATATAATCACAATTCCTTGTGATTTAATTAGGCAAACTCAGAACACACACCTCTAGAGGATAGCATCGGAGCTATACTGCATCTTGCGAAGCTAATGAAGCTGACAAAAAACTCAGCCTTCATACCAGAATCCGCAACACACTTCTGTGTTAGATTCTTATAACTCCTCCTCCAAGGCCAACACATAGTTAGAGGTAAACTTCCTTTCCTTATGATCCTCCTGGATATCCGATGCCATTCAACTCACAAGGCTCATTCACTAACCAATGTGCCTATCCAGAGTTGAACTGATGTCTATTTAAAATGCTTATAACACTACAGATATCTATCTTCGTTCATTTACAATATAGAAAGACAACAATCTTTCTTGCTATGAACGACACACCACATAATCAATTTAAGCGACTTGAGATGCCTGAACATCCTTTTCTTGTGACCACACAAGACTTTAATTCAAAAGATGTTCCAAGATCTCATAAGTCCTACTTCTGAAACTGTTCGGATAACCATCCTTTATGCCTGACAATATTTCCACACCGTTTCCGAATGTGAAAATAATATCTGCATAATGTGCAAGGAAAACCACGCTTCCGCTGACACATAACTAATACATGAAACTCTCATTCTCGATAGACAATATCGAAATGTCTGTTTCATGACTTTGAAGCTCCTTTAAGTTCATACTTGAACTACCTTGGCTTCGAGACATGATGCTGCACATAACTTATCTGATTGTCGCATACAGATGTCGTCATCTTTTATCAAGGTACCCGTTTATAAAATACGGATGACGTCATCTATCTTCCAGATATTTAGATTCATATGTGTTGTTATGGTTAAAAGAATTCGAATGGGTTTAATAGTTGCAACCAGTGAGAAGGTCTTGTTATGAAACATACCTTGCTCACTAACCTAGGCTTTCAAAACATACTAGATTACCATTCGAGTATTTCTTTCCTTGTATATCAATTAGTTTCCTATTGCTAGAAAGTTATTCGGCAATCACTAATCTTAATATACAACCATAACCTTTACTGATTCATTTCTGAATTCATGACTTGACGTCATTAAACTTCATCGTTTGTCTTAACAGCTTCGTTGCGCTTTAAGGGATAAGTACGATGTTGTTCGTTAAGCTGGGAACAAGTCCACAGACTGTTTCCACGAACCAGTACCATTAAGCCTGTTAAGGCAACCTCCCACTGCAACGATGCTCCTTTTATGTTTTCAGTTAATGGTGCATTAATTTGTGGTTTACCACCTTACACAAGTGACCGTGCAATTGGTACCATACCTTCCAAGGTATGCTCAATATGCCACGGGGTATTTCCTGATGGATTTGAATTGTCTTCTCTAAAACGTTAGAAAACAATCTCACATTTGGATTCATGGTTTCATCCTATACAACTTTCTTGTATCTAGGATATACAAAACAACCATCTTTTTCGTTTAGTTAGAATAGCCCACAAAGCATTACTAGCTTAAACCTTTCTTTCATCCAATCAGTTTCCTATATCAGCTTAACAGCCGAATTACCCATCATTGCCCTTTTGACAGAGTCAAGGTCTGCTAGGGTATTTAGAACTGATTTAGAAGACACTAGACTAAGCAAACACACAACTGTTTTTGGCGCTCTTCCCAAAAACGAAAATTTGACAAAGCTGGCATAACTTATAAACTTTTAAAGAATGTTATTTCGTTTTACCTATACTATCCCAATTGAGAGATAATAGATGTAATTAACTGGGATGGAATCCCTTTGCTCTGCCAGATACTGTAGAACCCATCACTTAAGATACACCATTATGAATGAATCATAATGTGTTTACGGTCTTGTTTAACTTATTCTCTACCTTGGTCTTGAACGCTCTTGATTAAAGCAAGAGACTAAGACTTGTAGAGAATTAGATAAACATATCCAAATCATAAATGATTACAGTATCGATGCCTTTTAAGGCAATTGCGGAAGTAGACTCAAACCAGCAAACCAGAGCAAACACGAAATAACCTATAGAGATACAATCGCCTATTAAAAGGCCTTGGTAACCATCCTATACTTCCAAGTAGTTGTGATAAGTACCATTCTTAGGAATACCTGGATTGAATCCATAATTCCATGAATTACTTAAAACTACTTAGATTGATGTAACCTATCTCTTTAGAGATTCCTTAAATTATACATTAGAACACTGATAGTTTATGTAATCAAGTAATGAAGAGACAATCATCCATAATAGAAAACACTGTTATTCATCATGATAGAAAAAACTCTATCGAATAACTGATAATCCATAGATGAAAAATGTGTTTATCAAAACAAAACAACATCTCTTCAGAAACATGAATTAAAACAAAGTTTTTAACATAAACTCGAAGTAAAATCTCCATCAGCTGAAATAACAACTTCCAACATCAATCTTGGAGATGGTAATCCCGCCATTTTCAAGCCTTAAGCTTGATACATGCAAAGTGCAGCAAACACGATTAGTGACCTCAGTTACCACTACTCACTAAGGAGTAGAAAACCGATACTAAACATGTTTCAACAAGCAATGCAAAAGATGGCGTACCTTGTCCCTTAGTTACCAAAACTTGGAAAATTTACTTTCCAGTGTCCCTTCTTGCCACACTTGAAACATTTGTCCTTCTTGTTATCTTTCTTTCCTTTGTTCTCTCCTTTACCATTCTTCTTCTTCATGTCGTTGCGACGCGATTTAGAAGAACTTTTAGCAAGAGATCTGGAACGAACTGATAAGGCAAGATTGCTCCCACTGCTTCCTTCATTCCTCTTTTCTTTGACATCACTCTTTCGACTCGGAAGCAAATCAGAGTGACTTACAGAAAAGAATGAAGAAGCTTCTGTTGATACAAGATCCCTGAGCAGACTGTGAACAGTATACTCACTCTTGTTTTTCTCAACAGAAATTCTGAAGTCATCAAATGACTTTGGTAACGTGTTGTGTATCAAGTCAATTTTGATATCATTGTCAATTTGACCACCCATTAATGTGTACTCATCTATGAGCTGGATGAGTGATTCCACATGTTCACGTACCGAACAGTTCTGACCCATTTTCTGTCTTACAATACGCTTGATAAGACTGGATCTAGCATGTCCATCGAGTCTGCCATATGCTACGTCAAGACGTCGCATAATATCACGCACAAGCCATGCATCACTATAACGAGGACGCAGTGCATCTGACATACCAGCCAAGATATATTGTCTGGCCATGCCATTTGACCACATCCATATGTGATACTGTGCACGCTCCTCATCGGAAGATGTATCAGTCGGCGAACTCGGACAGGGAGTTTGCAGAACAAACAAATGTCCAAATGAATCCAAGAGCTTGACAATGTCACTTTTCCATCCAGGAAAATTCGGACCAGTTAAGGAATTGTGAATGATAGAATTGATGAGCGATGTAATAATAGACATATTTGAAAACAAATAAGCGAATTAAAGTAATCATATACTACGAACAATTGAAACAAATATGCATAGAACCTTTAGATAAAACAATGCAATTTGTTCCCTCCAATTGCCCAAGCTAATTCACTGCAAGCTGCCCTAACAGACGTTTACAGCAAACGCTCAACCAGACTAAAATGATCCTTTAATTTCTTAACATGCCAGGTATCTTAAGCAAAAGAAATAAATATTGGAGATCTCAAGACCATGTTCACCTATCCGGAGCAGGGACATCTCAAAAGAGTTATACTCCAGGCAACATCTAAGCCAAAGTAACCACAAGCCTAACTCCGGATGATAAAAGGCAATTTAGCATACGTACTCAACTCATACCGCATGCCCTTTACATCCTTTGTTATCCCACTTAGATTAATCTTAGAGACCAGTGAAAGTTGTCTCAATGCAAACTGCCCCAGCAGACGTTTGCTCAGAGGCTCCCACTTCTCATCTTAAAATAAGTGTTTTATTTGGAAACCTCATCGCATTGGAACTGGTGAGGGACCTCTAACGCAAGCTGCCCAAGCAGACGTTTACGCTTCGAGATGCCCCACTTCCAATGAGAGGTCGTATTTGTGGAGGTCTAATGATTTTGGTTAGAAAAGAACCAAAATCCAGCTTAGTATTTTAATTCTAAAGGTTTCATGCGCACACATTATTTTATGTTCCCATAAATTATGTCACACCCAAAATTCCATCATAAATTAATATGATCCCAGAATTTATAGACATAATTTAAAACATAAAATAAATCACATAAGACATGCTCAAAAATTAAATTGCAACATGTTTATAACTGTAAATAATTAAAGCAAATAGTCATGCTTCCTATTATTTACTAGTGCGCATATAATAAATCACATCAATACGAGAATAAATAAATAAACAAATAAATTCTCGTGTCCCTTCAGATGCGATTACAACTGAAAATAAATTAATCTAACTATTACAAGATTTATTTTTCAGTACAGATCTTCAAACTGGGCCTCCGTTGGACTTAAAATCTGATTTGAATTGCATCAACAGCAATTGGGCTTCAAATTAGGGTTTCAGGCCCAAATAGCAGCCAAACCCTAATTTTCAGAAATACGGGCCGCCTTCGGGCTGAGAAGCCCGATTTCCGGGCCCGGGCTTGGAAAACCCTAGGGTTTGGAAAACCCTAGTTCCAGCCTTGCAGCCGCCACCCTAGCAGCCCCAGCCGCCGGCGCTGTTTCCGTCCGCCGCCTGCGGCCGTGCGCCCAGCCCAGCCGACCTCGCCCCGGCTGCCACCATCGCAGGCTGACGCTGCAGCAGAATTGCCACCGGCCAGAGACGCGAAGCAGCGCGCACAGCAGGGCTGTGCTGCGACATCCGCCGCCGCATGCATCCGCGCACGGCCTACTCCGACCTGCTGCCACCTCGCCGCACACCTTTCTCAGCCCTGCTTACACCGTGGAGTCAACGGTCGACACAGACACGGTCTGGAAATGCCAGTACGCACGCAGAAAATGTAGCAGCCGCGCCGCAACACCGCCGCGAGCGGCTGAATCGCGCTCTGCATGTGCCTGCTACCCTCGACCAACGGCGCGCCGTCGCCTGCTACCGTCACATGCCCGCGCACAGAGCAGCATCCACCGTCGTCGTCTGCTCGCCTCACCGGAGATGCGCGCGCAGCAACTCGCGCAGGATAACCTAGGGTTTTCTTGCACCGCCGCCGCTCCTTGCAGCACCGCCGAACGCCGCCCCAGCCGGATCTGGGAGCTCGCCGACCCTGGATCACAATGCTCGCCGGAAATGCGAGCAGCTGCAGCAGCCAGACCAAGGGCGCAGCCCTGCCGCACGGAAAACCCCTGCCGAACCTTTTGAGCTGTTCAGGGAATGTCACCATCCTATACTGGATGTGGTTACCTAGTTCAGATACCAGACAGTCATACACAGATTGATATCACCCAAGACTGCAGAAGTACAGGTTCAACTAGAACCCTCTCTACAACTCAAAGTGATATACAATATATGTATACTTATGTATCCTCATATAGGTTTAAGATTCCATCGAGTCATAAAGATCTAGATTCTTTTAATGTCAGATAAAAGAATCGATCTTGACTTAGGTCCTCATCAATGTGTGCCCCACACCAGCATACCAAGACATCCAAGATAAGATGCTTATCCGCATATGCTGCAGCCTACACCGACAGTTTATCCTGGAACTGTCTCAGCTGTGATGACTATTTATATCTCGCTAGGTCAAACGATCCATACGATCTTCCGTGATCTTGTACACACCGTATGATCTCCCTATCGACGAGATAAGAGGATAATTGTGTTTGCGACACATGTTTGTTAATTCAGACAGGAGATGAACATACAACAATTATGATTCCCAGTATATTAACCAATAAACCTTGTACATAATATACCAATCATAATACTTTCAGTATATAAATCCATCAATCTCCCACTTATACTCAAAGCATTATACATTTGCTTTCCAGAGTATAACGCGTCTAAACTAATCTAGCTATTACATCAAGCATTCTACGTGGCTAGCTTTGCCCTCAGCCCAAGGCTACGTACATGCATCTCGTAAACCTTCTGAGGCAGAGCTTTTGTGAATGGATCCGCTAGATTATCTTTCGTATCAATCTTCTCTATCAGCACATCACCCCTTTCTACGATTTCTCGTATAATATGGTACTTCCTTTCAATGTGTTTTGTTGCTCTGTGAGTTCGTGGTTCCTTAGAATTAGCCACAGCTCCCGAGTTATCACAATACACCGTGATTGTTCTGGGTAGCTGAGGAATCACGTCCAACTCCAGAAGGAAGTTTCGAAACCATACCGCTTCTTTCGAAGCTTCAGAAGCTGCCACATATTCGGCTTCCATGGTGGAGTCCGCAATGCACTTCTACTTTGCACTCCTCCATGATATGGCCCCACCTCCCAATGTAAACACATAGCCAGAGGTGGACTTCTTTTCATCTCGGTCTGCCTGGAAATCCGAATCAGTATAACCCACAGGGCACAACTCATCACACTGATAAACAAGACAATAGTCTCTTGTTCTTTTCAAGTATTTGAGTATGTGCTTTACCGCGGCCCAATGCGCCTGTCCAGGGTTAGACTGGTATCTCGCTACCATGCCTACAGCAAAGCAGATATCTGGCCTCGTACATAACATTGCATACATGAGGCTACCCACGGCCGATGCATACGGCACGTTGCTCATCTCATCTTTCTCCTTTTGTGTCATCGGACACTGATCCTTGGAAAGATGTATGCCATGTCTGAAGGGTAACAGACCTTTCTTGGCATTATGCATGTTGAAACGGGCAATCACAGTATCCACATATGATCCTTGAGACAAGGTCAGCATCCTTTTATTGCGCTCCCGCAATACTTTTACCCCTAGGATGTATCCTGCCTCCCCAAGGTCCTTCATATGAAACTGCTCGGATAACCACCCCTTTATGCCCGACAATACTTCCACATTGTCGCCAAATAGGAGAATATCATCTACATAAAGTGCAAGGAATACCACGCTTCCGCTGACACACAGACGGTACACGCAACTCTCGTTTGAACATTGTGAGAATCCATAAGATTTAATCACCTCATCAAAACGGAGATTCCATGACCGTGAAGTTTTTTAAGTCCATACAGCGACTTCCTTAGCTTCCAGACCAAATGTTCTTCGCCCTTCTGCACATAACCTTCTGGCTGTTGCATATAGATGTCCCTACCTTCTTCAAGGTACCCGTTTAGAAACGCGGTTTTGACATCCATTTGCCAGATTTCTAGATTCTTATGTGCTGCTATGGCTAGGAGTATTCGAATGGACTTGAGCATGGCTACCGATGAGAAAGTCTCGTCATAGTCTGCACCCTCTTTCTGACTATAACCTTTCGCCACCAGCCTTGCTTTGAAAGCTGTAATTTCCCCATTCGATCCTTTCTTTCTTTTGTATACCCATTTAAACCCTATGGCTCGATGGCCATCCGGTAAATCAATTTTCTGGTATACATCCATAGCAGTAATGGATTCTATTTCAGAATCCATGGCGATCAGCCATTTGTCCACATCTTTATCAGATACCGCCTCGTCATATGTCCAGGGATCGGTATCATCTAGTCCGTTTTCCGGGATCAAGTCAGAAGACTCTCCCACGAACATATACCTCTCGGGTTGGTGACTAACCCTCCCACTGCGACGAGGCATCTGAGCTGTGTCAGTAGTTGGCACAGTACGCGTTTGTCCCATACCTTGCATTAGTGGCAGTGTTGGTATATTCTCACCTGTTACAGGTGGATTTACCACTACACTGGGCTTTCCTGATGGAATTGCTTCTTTATTCTCAAGCTCGTGGAGAATAATTTCACTCTTGGATCTGTGGTTTCTTACATATTCGTCCTCCAAGAATCTTGCGTTGGTACTGACAACGACTTTCTGATTCTCAGGACAATAGAAGTAACCACCTTTCGGTTGCCTGGGATATCCTACAAACAGCATCAGCTTGCCCCTGCTTTCTAACTTATCAGGTTCCTTTGTCAGCACATATGCTGGACAACCCCAAACCCTCACTCTGTTCAAACTTGGCTTTCGCCCATACCAGAGTTCCAGAGGTGTTTTAGGAACTGATTTAGAAGGTACCAGGTTAAGCAAATAGGCCGCTGTTTCCAAGGCATATCCCCAAAACAAAATCGGCAAGCTTGCATAACTCATCATCGACCTGACCATTTCTAAGAGAGTTCTATTTCTTCTTTCTGCTACACCATTTTGTTGAGGGGTTCCTGGTGCAGTCCACTGGGATGTAATCCCGTTATCTGACAAGTACTGCAAGAACTCGTTACTGAGGTATTCCCCACCACGATCAGATCGTAGTGTCTTGATAGTCTTACCTAGCTTCTTTTCTACCTCAGTCCGGAACTCTTTGAATTTCTCAAAGCATTCAGACTTATGGCGAAGCAAATAGACATATCCGAATCTTGAGTAATCGTCAATGAATGTGGCGAAATACTCATAACCTCCACGAGCTTGCGTGGACATTGGTCCACATAAGTCGGAGTGGATCAACTGTAACACGTCCTCTGCTCGAGACTGACTTGCCTTAAAAGGCCTGGTTGTCATCTTTCCTTCTATACAGGACTCGCAGATTGGATGCGGTACCACTTGGAAGGAATCCAAGAGCCCATCGCATGCTAATCTCTTAATCCTCTTTAGATTGATGTGACCTAGTCTCAAGTGCCAGAGATATTTTTGATCCTCATCGGAAGAAAACTTTCTCTTTAAATGATTATTATTATTAGATGAGTTTGCAACATTCACAGAAGATTTATGCATACAATCATTGATATAGAGAGAGTCAATCAGTTTACCATGACAGATAACACCGTTATTACCAATGATAGAAACTCCACTATCAAAAATAACTGAATATCCATCACAAAATAACTTGGAAACTGAAATTAGGTTCCGCCGAAAAACCGGCACATATAAAACATCTCTCAAGATCAGAACATTGTTTTCAAAGCATAAAGTAAAATCTCCAATGGCTACTGCTGAGACTCGTTCTCCGCTGCCCATTGCGATGGTAATCTCGTCATGCTTCAGCTACCTTGTCGGCCTGAACCCCTGCAAAGTATAACAAATATGGTCAGTAGCTCCAGTATCCACTACCCAAGAATGGCTAGAAACTGATGCTAAACATGTTTCCGTTATAAATGCACATGACATACCTTGTCTACCCGTGCTAGGCACTAGACAATCTACTTCACTTCGCTTGCGTTTGCATGGCCTCGTGATAGCCTCTGCCTGGTCAGCCTCTTCTAACCGCTTAAGTAATTCCTTTGCCTCAATCATAGTCTTATCAAAGACATTCATGAATTGAGCAAATTCTGAAGCTTTCTGGTCAGATTCCCATCGTTCTAGTGCCAAGAGTAACTCTGGAAGAGTGTACTTGCACTTGGTACTAAGGGACTTGATGAAATCACCATAAGAATCAGAGAGAGAGTGCAGGACGATATTGATTTTAGCCCGACTAGTGATTCGTCCACCTCTCTTTCTGTACCTTCTCATAATTTCCATCATGCTGTCAAGATGCAGAGACAACGAACTCCCATCAGTCATCTTCTTGCAGACCAGGTCTTCCACAAGACTGTAACTGACAGTTCGTCTCACCTTCCCATATACCCTTATTAGATCCCTCCATATCTCAACAAAGGATTGGTACTGATCGTATTTGAGCCTTAGTTCTCTGGATAGAGTTTTCTTAATGAGAATGCGGGCAAACTCATCAGAAGTCCTCCATCTTTCATAGAACACTCGCTCATAACCAGTGCAATTCCAATACTTGGGAGATAAAGGATCCATATAGAGTATACGAGAATGATTTGCAATGTGGAGTATTTCCATGAAGCAAAACTTCCACTCAGGAAAATTCGGACCGGTTAAAGGATTTGATGTCAAGAGATAAATGATACGATGAATAGACATGTCTGAAAACAATTAATTAAAACACCAATTAAAACACAGTCGCAGAACATTGAAACAATTAAATATTGAAACCTTATGATAAAGCAATATTAATGTTTCCTCCAATTTGCCTAAGTGTTACTATTGCAAGCCACACATGTGGACGTTTACAACAAAACACCTAACCAGACTGCATCTTTCAATTCCAGTCCTTTAATTCCAATCCATGTCCGGGTTCCTTAGACAAATGGAATTAATAATTGGAGACTAACTTAAGACCATATTATCCTACTGAGCAGGGACTTCACATATGAGTTATACTCTGGACAATATCTAAGCTAGCTTACCACCAAAGCCAACCCTCTCATATAAGGACACACCTGATCTCTTATAATAAGGTTGTCTCATTTAATTCAATCCCTAGAGAACTTATGAAAAT
>JAPKLW010001914.1:113177-136054 GCA_026898455.1 Plectranthus barbatus | reverse complement strand
CTACCACCATCTGTTTTGATTGTGGCAGCTTTTATATTTGGCTAAGAGTATTACTATCCTGAAAATCCCTTGGAGAATGTTTGAATCCCAATAGGAACGGCTTTTACAGTTAGGTGATAGCTCATGAGAAATCTCTGGTTATATATTATAGCTTGTAAGGAGGTTATAGTGTTATACAAGAATATATTTTTTAACCTTATTGTAGAATTTGTATGACTTGTTATTATTAATGTTTATTTATTTTAAAGGTATATGAATGATCCTGTTAGGTATGCTTTAAACAATTTCTCTAATTTTATGAAGTTCTTTTATTGCAGTATTGGTATAGAGTTTGTTCACCGTGAATGATAATGGATGCAGCATAACATAAAGATTATGAAAGTAATGTAAAAGAAGATAATGGTGTTTCGCAGGTAATTATTACTATTTTACTTTGATTAATAAATTACTCTAGAAATTTAAATACTTTGTGAAAACAAGTTGAGTGCTTTTTTTATGTGATTTCTTATTTTAATCTATAAATGATTACAATATTAAATTTTATAGCAATCTTAATTTTACTTATACTATAGATTGTGAACACTGAACAAACCATGATATTGGATTCACTCAACCCATTTTATACTAATAATGTAAGTTATAAGTATATTTTAGATTTATTTGTTCGACCTAAAAAGTACATAATATGATAAATGATTCTTTTATTGTAGGTCTTTAGCAGTAAAGAAAATTTGGTTGAATGGGCAAGAGAAATTGGAAAGAAATTCGGTTACATTACTGTAATTGTATCTTCACAATCTCAAATAGGGAAGCGAAAAGCTAGATTATGACTTGGTTGTGAACGTGGTGGAACTTATAGGCTTCCTAAGAATACAATTGATGTTGGCTCAATATCTCGTAAAAGAACGGGAACAAAAAAGATTGGTTGTTCGTTTATGTTACAGGGAGTGAAATTAGAAAATGATGATGATTGGCTTGTGAAAGTTAAATGTGGATTTCACAATCATCCACCTATAGAGTATTTTGAAGGTCACTTGTTTGTTGGAAGATTAAATAAGAAAGGGGAGACCTTACTATTGGACATGACGAATAATTTGATTAAACCAAGAAATATTCTTATGACCATAAAAGAAAAAAATAAGGAAAATACGACAATGATGAAGACAATATATAATATTCGTCATAAACACAGAATGCTTGAAAAGGCTGGCAGATCGCAAATACAACAATTGATGAAGAAGTTGAATGAATGCAATTACGTGGAATAGCTGAATATTTGAGAGATTTACGCATTATTTCTCTTTCAAGTATTCATCCTCGCCGGTTGAAATTAAATTTAAGAAAATCTCATTCTAGCGTGATTCATACAACGTGAGTATTGATGATGAGATTAATGCAATATGGTTGCGCTTTCAATCTTCTGACCAACATGGAAAACTGGCATTGAAAAGAAAGTTAAGAGAATTAGGTAACCCAGTAACAACCTTTCTTAGTCAACCATTGGAAAAATCTAAGACAAAAGGTCGTCAATCTGAAAAGAAATTAGATCAACTCGTCGTGATCCTTCACACTTCGAAATTGTTGAAACTCTAATTTTCAAACGTAAGGCAGAACTTAAAGGTAAATCACCGAAGATTAGAAAGAATAAGGTCAGAAAGGGGATGAAAATACACGTAGAAAAGTCTGATAATGTGATGCATTTGTTGGGTTGTTTTCTGTCATATACACAAAAACATGTTCTCGACATAATTGATGTTCAATCAGATGGACATTGTGGTTTTCGTGCAATTGCGGGTTTACTTGGTTATGGAGAAGACTGTTGGCTGAAAGTTCGAAAAGAACTAGTTGAAGAGTTATGCGATAATGAAACTTATTATGCTAATTTTTATGGATCTTTAGAGTTTATGGCTGAGCTGCGCGAAGCGTTGTCTTATTTTAGTGTCCCAGCTCCATATAAAAATTGGATGGTATTGCCTGAAATGGGTCATTTGGTTGCGTCAAGATATAATGTGGTCCTAATCCATCTGTCTCAAAAGCAATGTCTAACATATCTTTCTCTACGATCTAATCCATCATTGGAATCACAACAAAGGATAATATCAATTGGATATGTAAACGACAATCATTTTGTACAGGTATTTATACTACAAGCTTTAATTAGTAATGTGCTAAGTTTCATTTTTTAATTAATATTTTTTATTATTTATCTTTCAGGTTTTATTGGATGATAATGCACCGATACCTCCAATTGTACCTAATTGGAAACACCTTCGACTTGAATCTGCTGCAGGATGGGATAATTTATATTCAAATCGTATCAAAGATTTTTTGGCATTGTTTCCAATAAATTCAGATTATTTGAATAAAGAAACCATCAACTTAGATGATTCATGAAGCGTATAATTATTTCCCTCAATTGCACCTTAGAAAGGGGTTATTAGAGATTGATTGTTTCACTTTAGTTGTTTCTTATTTCTCTTTCTTTTTTTTCGAAAAATAAACAACTTTTTGATAAATGGCTTGGTTTACCAATATTGAATGTTGATGGATTCTTTTTTATGCTTATTGACAAGTTATTTGTAAGCAAGCAATGTTGTCATTTGTTTCTTCAAGGCCTTTCTACATAAAGGAAAAAAATTGAAGCATTTCTCATTGTGATGGTTGTTTTTGTTACTTTGCACAAATAGGATGGTCTGAAGAAATTTAGGCATTCTCCTCCACCCCTGAGATTTTGGTTACAATTAATATTGTTTTCAGAGATGACTATAGTTCAACATTTATCATTTGACTTTGCCTCTTATAATTCACATTTTCAATGTTCACTGTTTTATAATGCATTCCATGATCTATATATGACATTAAGATATTGTAATATAAATTCTATGATTGTTCAAATCCAGACCATATAGGAGAGAGTGAAAAGATACTCATGAATTGAACTTGTAAAGATTTTCATTTCATTTGTGCAAAGAACTATTATGTACAAGAAATGAATATACACAGTCATCTTTTCCACCAAATGTAGGCTCCACCATTTTCATATCCTCTTTCTTTTGTCTCCTTTATCAAGCTGAAAGTCTTGGATCTTTGAGGAATGAGATTTCAGGCAACATCCCAGAAACAATAGATAGCCTTACATCACTAAATAAGCTTGTGTTGAGTGGCAACAATTTGTCAGGTTTAATTCTTTCGATCACTTGGCCTTTGTAAGGATTGCAGTTAATTGACTTAAGTAGCAACATGCTTAGTATCTCTATCCCAGAAGAGGTCGACCATCTGCAAGTACTAGATATATTATTAAAATTGAGTACGAATTATCTAACAAGAGTGAACCTGAAAACTTTTCAATTCTTTTGAAGCTTGCTAACATGGACATATCTCACAACCTTTTGGTAGAAAGCCTCCAAGTCCTCAACAATCTTGATAATCTTTTTTTTTTTTAATGTTTCCTGCAACAATTTTTCATGCCCAGTTTCAAATACTAAATTCTCTTAGAAACCTTTCTTATGAATCATTTTGGCAACCAAGAGCTATGTTTCAAAATAGTAATATCTATCTGTAGGGATAAGATGACATTTACAGCATCATATAAAATTCTCTATTTCAATTTCTTTCTCCCCAACTGTTCCACCAGCATTTGAGAGGATAGAAGCACAACCTTTAATGAAATAGGGAATAATATTGCTGAGATTAACTGTACTTGAGCATCAAGGAGAGTGATAAAAGTAATTAACTGACCTTCAATCCTTCAGCTGTATAATCTGATACTTGCCAGAGCCATGATCTTGCATTGAAAATTTCTAAGCTCCTTTACATATGTGTCGATACATTTCATGAAAATTTTCAGACAGGTTGTCACGAACCTTAAAAGGTAATGGAAAAGGTTAAACTTTCTAACATGATATCATCTCAAAAAAAAAACCAACTTTCTAACATGATAGGTCACTAATTGTTTTTTTACGGTCGGTACTAAATTATCAGATCAAACTTGGGAAGCTTTCACAAAGTTGTGTGCCTTGTTATCACAAATTAGTGCAGCTTTATTTAGTTTGACTGAGTTAGTTTCATTTATTTAGTTTGACTAAGTTAGTTTCGTTTATTTAGGAGTCAGTTGAGTTATTTTAGGAGCATTTGTTAGCCCTCTACTAGTTTAAATTGTTTTTTCGTCAGTAGTAATAGTCTGTACTTCATTCTTCTATCAAATTTGGTTTCTTCTTATGAGTAACATTCCTTTTCTTCAATTTTCGTTATTAGACTTGAATCTGGCTACAATTTAAGTTTTGTTACATGGTATACAGAGCTTGGTTGCAGATCAAGTGTTTGATAATATTACCTAATCAAGATGAACGGTGGAAGTACAATGGTTGTCGCTCCTGTAGAAAAGCTTATTGGTAACAATTATAATTACTGGAAGCTATGCATGGAGGCTTATCTACAAGGGCAGGATTTGTGGGATCTTGTATGTGGGGACGAGTCTACGATTCCCAGAGATATTCCCGAAAATGCTGAGTTACGACGGAAATGGAAAATTAAGTGTGGAAAGGCTCTATTTGCTGTTTGAACATCAATTAGCAAGGAGTATATTGATCATGTTCGTGACCTGAACCAACCAAAGCAAGTGTGGGACACACTAGAGAAGTTGTTTATGAAGAAAAATACTTCTCGGTTGTAGTTTCTTGAAAATGAATTAGCTGGGACAATTCAAGGAAACTCTTCTATCGAATAGTACTTTTTAAAGGTGAAAAATATTTGTGCAGAGATTTCTGCATTGGATACTGATGACCCTGTGAGTAAAAATCGATTGCGCAGATACCTTATTCATGGATTGCGGAAAGAATTCATGCCTTTTATTTCATCTATTCAAGGGTGGCAGAATCAGCCCACAATAGAGGAGTTGGAAAATTTGTTGTCAAATAAAGAAGCTTTAGTAAAGCAAGTAATGGGAAATAGCTACATTCCCAAATCAGAGGACGTTCTTTTTATGAAAGAACAACGAGAAAGGGGTGATCACTGTAAAATCTACAGATTAATTATAGCAACAGTGGCAAATAAATTTGTAAACCCTAAAGTTATCGAATCCAGGGGAATTGTGTGGGGAAATTACCCTATGCACTAATTATGGTTCTAAAATCTATTGTTTGAGGGAATAGAATTTTGACTTAGAAAATAAAGATGACAATACGGAAAATTAAAGATGTTTTGAAAGCAAATTTAAAAGAACACAGATTCTAGGGAAGAAATCTTATTATGGATAACATGTAAGAACCAATTAATTTAACAGGTGGAATACTGCAATAATGCTATATTTTCTTGTTTGGCAAATATAACCTAGATTACTAATTAGTGACTATCTCCGCTCGGTCTCAAAGTACACCAAATCAGTCAATCTGATAAGCAAATCAGTTCAATTCCTACAGTCTAGTACATCTGTTTGGATAGTGTAGATAGTATCATGCATTCCTAATCCCACTATAAATATTCACCTCTCGGTCCTTCTATCAATAGCTAGACATCTAAATCAATCGTCACCTCTCGAACCTTGAATTAATCTAGAATTATGAAATAAATGCAGGAATCATGAACCTAATTAATTAATCCTAACATGCATCCATAATAATATCAACCCCTAGAACCCGCTAGGGTTTCTAGCCACTCATCGCAGATAGAAATTCAAAAGAAAACATATTGTATTGCATAAACATAAAGAACTTACAAGAAAATAAAAGGGTTTCGTGTTCCCCAAGTC
Organism: Plectranthus barbatus; assembly: GCA_026898455.1. Lineage (NCBI taxonomy): Eukaryota > Viridiplantae > Streptophyta > Magnoliopsida > Lamiales > Lamiaceae > Plectranthus > Plectranthus barbatus. Next base: position 130,308 of record JAPKLW010001914.1, on the reverse strand, counting down.
TCCAAACTCTAAAAACTAAATTGTAGAATGAAAATATAATGATTGGTTCTGAAAAATATAAGAGCTCCTTCAAAAAGACGAATTTTCTAGGTTATTTATAGTGGTGGATGTGTATCCTATCAAATCTAGGGCTAAAGATATGAATAAATCCGATTTTTATCAAATTTCCTGCATCAGCAGACCCGCATCGATCATTGTTGATTGGTGTCAATCGACGTGGCTTCCTCTTTGGTGTCGATCGACGTGGTCTCTGCCCCTTCTGCGCGGTCTCACGGTTTTGGCCATAACTTCCTCTCCTGAACTCCGATTGACCCGATTCCAGTTGCGTTGGAGAGCTAACTCAAAGCATCATCCATTACCATGTGCCAATAGCCCGAATTTTCCTTGTGGAATAACTCTTCACTGCTACTCTTACACGTCACTGCTTTCGGAACGGCTTTCTCGTGAACTTAGGCCTAAAACCTACAAAAACACCAATACGTACATAATACCATCTAATATAGACTCATGCATAGAATATATATATATAAACTCAATAAAACTACATAAAATAGTAGAAAATAATATAGATAAGCGAGTAAAATAATGAGCTTATCAAGGGGTTCTACAGAACAGCTCAAAGCTTCTCGTGCATGCTACAGGTGTGGAAAACAGGGGCACCTCAAGAGAAATTGTCGTGCAAATGTGGCATGCGATCGATGTGGAACGTCAGGACATAAAAGATCAAACTGTCGAGTTAAACTACAAGAAGCAGAAATGAATCTGGCACAAGAAAGTAGTGATTTTCAGCAACCAAATTGGGAACAATGCTTATCCATTGAAGTGATTGATCAACCAACAGATGTGACTTCACTTGTGCATCAGAATAATGCATTTACTGATCATGGAACTTCCTTCATTGATTACAGCAAAGAATGGATCATGGATTCTGGGTGTTCTCATCATGCAACAGGAAATGCAGCTTTACTCTCTGACGTTCGTCCACATTGCGGAAAGAAAGTAATTGTGACAGCTGATAATTCATTGTATCCTGTGGTTAAAGAAGGTGATTCGAATGACTGTGGAATATTGCTCGAAGATGTTTATCATGTGCCAGGTTTGAAAAAGAACCTCGCATCAGTTTCTCAGATAACAAAATCGGGAAGGTATGTTCTCTTTGGTCCAAATGATGTTCAAGTTCTTTCGAGTGTAAAACATATTGAAGTTGATATTGTGTTTACTGGAAAAAGGAAAGATCCATTGTATGTGTTATCTGCTAGTGATGTATATGTTAAGCGTATGGGTCAGACTGCAAGCTCAACACTTTGGCATGCCCGTCTGGGTCATATTGGTTATCAGCTACTACAGAAAATCTCCACCAAGCAGCATGTTGATGGCATTCCTATTTTAAAAGATTTTTATCATGATAAGATTTGTTCAGGTTGTCAATATGGAAAATCTCATCGTCTCCCATTCCCGAATTCTGAGAATAGAGCATCTGTGGTATTACAATTGGTTCATTCAGACATATTGGGGCCAACAAGAACACCCAGCTATACAGGATTTCATTATGTCATGGTGATTGTGGATGATTATTCACGTTTTTCTTGGGTTTACTTCTTGGAGCAGAAAAGAGATGCTTTTTCAAAGTTCATTGAGTTCAAGCATGACGTGGAAAAGGAGTTTGGTCTACCAATAAAGTGTCTGCGCACCGATAATGGGGGAGAATTTATGTCTAATGAATTTTTGGATTTTTGTAGGGAACATGGAATTCAACGTCAGATGACATGCCCAGACACCCCGCAACAAAATGGGGTTGCTGAACGAAAGTTAGCTCATCTAACTTCAATTTGCTTATCTTGGCTTCATGAAAAAGATCTTCCTAGAGAATTATGGGCTGCAGCTTTTCACACAGCTTGTTATGTCATAAATCGGCTGCCATCTTGGCCAGGTAATAAGTCATCTCCCTTTGAACTGCTATATAATCGGAAGCCTAATGTGAGTCATTTTCGAGTTTTTGGATCTATTTGTTATGTTCATATATCAAAACATAATAGAAGTAAACTTGATCCTAAGGCTAGGCGTTGTATTTTTGTTGGCTATGACACGCATAGAAAGGGTTGGAAATGTATGGATGAAGACACAAGAAAAGTTGTGGTTTCTCGTGATGTTGTTTTTGATGAAATTTCACCATATAAGCTTGATGAAAGTAGAGACAAAAGTGCAGCTGAACTTCCTCTATTTCATGATGATTCTACAGCTAGTGGTGAAACTACTACTAGTGGTGAAACTACTACTAGTGGTGCAGGAAATGAAATTCCTATGTCTCAAGAAAATATTCAGCAAAATGAAGTTATTGAAGAGGCTCCACGCAGATCAATGAGACAAAGAAAACAACCAGAATATTTAATTGATTATGAGGTTGAAGGAAATCAATTCTCTGTTTTATCTTGTTTTTCTATGCAAGATAAGTCTCCAGATGAGCCAAAGTCCTACAATGAAGCTAAGGAAAATCTGAAATGGCAAGTAGCTATGCAAGAAGAAATTTCAGCCTTAAAGAAAAATGGCACATGGGAGCTTGTTCCAAAACCAAGAGATGCTGATGTGATTACTTGTAAATGGGTTTACAAATTGAAGAAGAAAGCTGATGGTCAGATTGACAGATATAAAGCCCGTCTTGTTGCACGTGGATTCTCTCAGAAATATGGTCAAGACTATGATGACACATTCAGCCCTGTTGCTAAAATGGTGACACTACGCGCCGTAATTTCTTTGGCAGCAAATAAAGGCTGGAAATTATGGCAACTAGACGTGAAGAATGCTTTCCTTTATGGGGAATTAGATCGTGACATTTTTATGGAACAATCACAAGGCTTTGTTTCAAAGGAATTTCCTGATCATGTATGTTACTTGAAGAAAGCATTATATGGCCTCAAACAAGCTCCACGCGCCTGGTATGGTAAGATTGCTCAATATCTTAGCTTTTGTGGTTTTAAATCATCAGATGCTGATACAAGTTTATTCATTAAGAAAACACCCACAGAATGCACTTTGTTATTGTTATATGTAGACGATATGATTATCACGGGTGATAATTGTGTTGAAATAAAATCTCTTAAAGATGATTTGGCTGTTCGGTTTGAGATGAAAAGCTTGGGTGAAACAAGCTGTTTTTTGGGGTTAGAGATTGAAGAATCTGGTGGATATTTTGTTTCTCAAAAGGGATAGGCAGCAAGTATGTTGCAAAGGTTTCATATGAGTGAGGCTAAAATAATGAACACTCCTATGGAAAGTGCCGTCAAGTTGACTAGAGAAGAAGGTAAACCACTACAGAATTCAACATACTTCAGGCAAATTGTTGGAAGCTTGTTTTATTTAACAATCACAAGACCTGACATAGCACATTCGGTTGGGGTTATTTCTCAGTTTATGGATCAGCCATGTGAAGGTCACTTAATTGCTGCTAAAAGGATTCTTCGATATGTGAAGGGAACTCAGAGTTATGGTTTAATGTATGAGCATTCTAAGCTTTTTTCATTGAGTGGTTTTGTGGATGCGGATTGGGCTGGTAATGTAGATGACCGACACTCTACAACAGGTTACTGTTTTACTACGGGATCTGCTATGATTTCATGGTGTAGTAAAAAGCAAGAAACTGTGGCTATTTCCAGTTGCGAAGCTGAGTATATTGCAGGATCAATGGCCACTCAAGAATGTATTTGGCTTAAGAGACTTATTCAGGAAATGACTTCTTCTCTCAACCAAGGTTGTAGAACTCGCTGTGCGCTCCTGGTGCGGTCATGTACCGCCTAGCGCATACGCGGTTTGTACGGGGCTTAGGCGGGGCCTAGGCGGATAATAAATTCTTTATAAATTTATATTTTATATAAATATTAGTGTTAAAATTATTATATCAAAATCATTTTCAAAATTCAGATATCACAAAAAAGCAACAAATTAATATAAAAATGTATAAATATATGAATTTATTATTATTATTTAATTATATACCAATGAATTTTCCCACAATACCACTTATTTTCTCTTTCTTCTTTCAATTCCATATTTTATTCTCTTTAGTCCCGGTTGTTTCTTTCCAGCTAAGTCACCACTTTTTCACATTAATTTTCTTCAATTTCTTCATTTACGTCTTCTCCCTCTTCCACCCTTTCGTCTTCTTCGTTATTTTCTTCTGGTTTTTACAGATTGTGAGCAATAAAAATCTCAAAAGTTTTCACATAATTGATATATCCTGCAAATAAGCTGGTTTGGAGCATGAAAAAATCCAATTCTGACAAATTCAAGATGGTCAGCCGAGGAATTTGCCGCATTGCAGATTATCGGTGCGGCCACCGCCGCTGAGCGCTTCGCCGGCGATTAAGCGGCCGCGTTAGCCGCATTTTACAACCATGATTAGCTATTAACTAGTGTGAGTTCTTACAATAAGCAGATGTTTAACATCGTGGAGGGTCATCAAGTCAGAATCGAGGAGCGCTTCGAGTAGATCCGTTTTTCTGGAACAACTCTCCGCCCTCTCTTGCAACCTTGTACCAATGATTTCATCGAACTTGTCGAGTAGCGTACCGAGGTGAGCCTTGGTTACACGACTGAGGCCTTGTGGATCGAGAAATCCAAGAACCGGGAAGAAATCAACCATGTTGGGAGTGCCGCCAATCTTCATCAGTCCCTGAACAATTTCCATTATTTCCTGATGAGACGAGTCGGAATCGAATCGAGCAAAGTCTACAGAAAACAGAGTTGCAGAGATCAAGTTGAGCACGACGACAAACGAAGCCTCCCCGAGATCCACCAGTTTGGAGGCGGAGCAGCAGCCCTCCAAATAATCACGCAGCTGCTGCAGCTTCTCCTGCCGAAGCCCTTCGCTCGCCTCCATCTTATGCTGCGTGAAGATCTGCTCTCTGCTGATTTTGCGGAACTTCCGCCACTTGGCCCCCACGGGAAGCCACGCCATGGAGGCCTCATGGTGGTCCATGACATGCGCTACATGAGGCACCGCCCGGCCGGAGCACGTCCGATCGTGCTTCTGCAGAATATCCTTTGCAGTTCCCGGCGACGATGCTACGACGGTGTGTATGCTTCCCAGCTTCAGATACATCAACGGCCCGTAAGTTTGGGCGAGTTTTGCAAGACGGCGGTGGGGGTCTTGCTCTAGCTGGAGGATGTTTCCTATGATTGGTAACGGGGTTGGGCCCGGTGGGAGATTCCACCTTCTCCGGCGCCTTCCCCGGAGAAGGAGAAGTGTATAGAGAATGAATGAGAGTAGTAGCAGAATTGTGAGGGAATCTATTGATGTTAACTCCTGCTACTAAGTGTGCTTATTTATATAGCAAATAGTAAATCAAAATGAAAAGTATATAAAATTTAGGATTGTTTGGTTGGTGGATTTCAGAAATAAAAAATGGAATGATTTCGAAAACCACCGTTTAATTTACGGGTATTATTTCATCGAGAATCAAATGATTCTTTAAAATTTGGAAATCCCCATTCATCTTCATTTTGGAGGGTTTTATTCGATCCCATACCCACATCTACCTCTCAATTTTTTTTAATTTTATATATTATAATAATTAATATTAAATTAGTAAATAAATAGATATTTCAGTAATAGTAGCATTATACAATATAATTATATTAAATATCATTAATATAATAATGTTAGTAAAATTATATTAATTATTTTAAATAGTAATTTAAAATTATATTTATTCATTTAATATTGTTATATTAAATACATTTCATTATAATTAAACGTTTTGACAATATTTTATAATATTATTTTATTTTTATCTTCATTTTATTAATTTATTATTATATATTTTAAAATTATTATATTTAAAATATATTTAAATAGATATTCTAGTAATAATATCATTATAAAGTATTAAATAAAATAGTATATTAATTATGTATTATTATTATTATTATTAATAAAGTAGTATTAGTAAAATTATATTAATTAATTTAAAGTAGTAATTTAAAACTTTATTTTATTAATTTAATATTACTATATATTTCAATATTATTATACTAACTATATATTTCCATAATTAAATGTTGTGATAATATTTTATATTATCCTTATAATTTTATAGTAATTTTATTTTATAATATAAAATATATATTTTTTTATTTATAATATTCTTTTATAATAATCATTTTAGCTTAATTTTATATTTAATATCAAATTTTTTATTATTATTATTATGTAATATTTAATTTTTAAATATATATATATATATATATTTATATATATATATATATATAGAGTGAAATTTATTAATACCCAATTTCACTATTTCACATTACAAAAATACCCATTCTTATAAATACATACCAAAAATACCCAAATGCATGCATTTTTACTCAAATACCCTTTCTTTAAAATTAAATTTCAACAATACCCCTTAGTTATCTCTACTTTATTATCCTTAATTCAAAACATTGTTAACTTAATGGAAATAGTCCATCACGACCATATCAGGCCCATCATGCTTCCGTATAAGTAAAATTCAATTACTCACCAAATTCATACCTTTTTGACCGGAATACCGTCGGGTATTTCCTCGCCGAGTTTTACGGGCACCTCCCAACCACCGATCGCAATCTATGGTTCTCTGCACGAAGATTCCTTCAACAGCACTCAGCACAACCCTGATTCGTTTCCTACACCGGGTGTATGGCAATCCTTTGGTTTGTAAAGGGAAAACAAATACAAGAAGGGATGAGCAAAAGCTCTAGGGATCGTTTATTTCAAGAAATATAAATATTTATTACATAAGTAATCTCCTTTTGGGAGGAGACTATCTTGTTTAGCTACTCATAGTAGCTAAAGAGCTTGCTCTCATAAAGAGAGAAGAACTAACTATTACAAAGCAGAGACGAAAGGTTTTTCAGAATGAAAGAAAGAAAATCTAAGTTGCTCGATGATCCTTCCACTTTGCTCTTGCTTCTTTATATAGAGGTTGGATCCCCTATCAACTTGGCCGATCATTGACTCGGCCCCATTCTTTAATAATGCCACCGAAAGTTAGATGGACGCATGTGCCCATTTTCTTCTGTCGGTCCCTTGCTTTAATCCTACACCATTGCTTTTGGCCTCGGATTCCTTGTGAGTGCTGTTACTGTTTCACCAGCTGCCCCTGTATTTGTTGTTATGCGTCGGCATAACATTATTGAAGCCATTATTTTGGCTTTTCAGCTTGTATGGTCCACCTTTGTTTTCTTGCGGACCCGAGAGCCTGTTGATTCACATGGCTCTACTATTATTTTGGCCTCCTTGGCATTTTTCCCCGTGGTACCTTGGATTCCTCTTGTTTTGTCCATACTGCTTTTGGGCGGAACCCTTTTCCAAACTCTGGCTCCTTCTGGTTTGGGAAATCAGAACAAATTCGGTTCGCCCAATGGCCAAAGTGGCTCATGTTGCAATATTTACGATGAGTTTCTTTGCTCACCGCAATCTTGTTTTCCCAGAGCAAAGACCTCTTCTTTTCGAATAAGTCCTCTGCAAATCTGGTAGTTTTTCCTGTCATGGTATTTAACAGGAAAGATCCGTTCGCCGAATTCTGGTAAAATTTGAACGGAAACTTGACTTTGTCCATCTCTGTAAGACAGACCCATAATCCCCAAGCTCGCCTTGTGGTAATTTGATCTTCAGTGACCGTGGCAATCAATGGGGTGTCTTCTGCTGGAGCTTTGATGTTCTCCAACTCCCTGGATATTGGTCTTCGAAGCCTAATATAATGGAAGGCCTCGTGATTCCCTTTTCCTACTGGTTCTGGTGCTGCACTAATGAAGTATAACTCCAGAACATCACAAGCTGATCGTTATTAGCCCAGGTTTCATGAACCGCCTCCTGTATCCACTTGGGTAGACACTTTAGTTCTGCGAAGGCTGGTGACATGGTCTGAACTGAGGCTAATGCCCCAAAATCGTACCATTGCTTGATATCATGTGGACTGGATCCTGGCAGCTTCCACACCCTTGGATATTTTCCAGAAACATCAACCCTGCATTTGATGGATTGAGTCCCTGTCTGGTGTGAAGTTTCTCCCAATTGGACTGATAAACCTGCCACGTAGAAACTTCAATTTTGTTAGTATTAATCTTAGAATTGCCTGCCGAAGGCCTAAGATTAATCTCTCCCTCTTTAACCCCAGAGGTGTTGGGTTGGCTTGAAGATTCAGGGTTGGACCCCTGATCCTCAATTTTCTCTTGGGCCTGTGCTTCCGAAGAATCTACCGGCTTACAGCTTGTGCTAGGGGTATTCGATTCCCCTGATTCCATTTTACAGGCCGGTACTGCTAACTCTCCTTTTACCAATGGTGAGTTGATAGCCCGGAGGAGTGGCTCTCAGATTGCCGACCAAAGTTATACTTTAGCCTGCAAACATGCTTGTATTCGCGCATCAACTTTTTTACGGTCGACTTGCTGCAGTCTTCCTGCTTGATCAGCATGAAGACATAGCTCGTTCCACTCTCTTTGAAGCAACTCCATGTTTTCAGTGAAGTGCCTCTGAGCAGTGATGATGGAATCAGCCTCAATCCCTTCCATCCCTTGTTAGAAAATCTGCAAGAATATTTTCATGAGATTTTATCACAACAATATCAAATACATAGTATTGACATTCAGCTTGCCATCGGATTAATCTAGCCTTTTCGGGCTTAGATTCCATCTTGTTTTTTAAGAAAGCTTTAACCTGCGTGTTATCAACTTTCAAAGTAAATTTCTTTGCTAATAAAAATAGAGGCCATTTCTTAAAGGCCTTTTGAACGGCAAAGAATTCCTTTTCGTTGATATGCCATCGTATGGCTTCGCTTTCTGTAAACAAACCACTACAATATCTGCACAGTTCCTCTCCTTGTGGTGTGATCTTCGTGAGTACTGTTGCCCACCAATGGTCACTGGCATCAGTATACAGAATAAGATCATCCTCATCCTGTGGTATAACCAATTTTGGGAGATTTTTGTAAATCTCTTTTAATTGCCTTAATCCCTGTCGATGCTCATCCGTCCATATGAATGGAACGTCTTTCTTCAGGAGGTTACTAAAAACCTTTCTATACTTTGCAAGATTTTTAATAAAAATTCCTACAAAATTTACTACTCCAAGAAAGCTTTGGAGTTGTTTCTTCTCCTTAAATTCTTCAGGAAATTTCTGCACCTTTTCTACGATGTGGTCTTGCAGAATAATTCCTGATTCATCTATCTCAATACCCAGAAACTCCATTTTCCGAGTAGCTATTACTGCCTTCTTTTCTGACAGTACCAATCCTTCTTTGTGACAAACATCTGCAAAAATCTCAAGATGTTTGATATGTTCATCTATATTTTTTGATGCAATCAGAATATCATCAATATAGACAAACATGAACGAGAAATAATCTTTGAAAAGATTATCCATCTTTCTTTGGAAGATCTGGGGAGCATTAGCTAACCCCATAGGCATTACATTCCAAACATAATGCCCTTGTGGTGTTGAGAAGGCTGTAAACCTTTTACTTCCTTCATCCATGCGTATCTGGTAAAAACCTGATTTACAATCAAACTTAGAGAATACCTTAGCATTACGTATGCAGTTTATAAGGTGTTCTCTACTCGGGATAAAATATCCATCAAACTCCAGTATATCATTAATACCCTTGTAATTAATGACTAACCTGGGTTTACCTCTTTTGATCTCACCATGATTTCTTACCAAGAATCCCGGACTGCTGTATGGGGAGTTTCCAGGTTCGATGAGTTTGAGATCAATGTGTTCCTTGATGATTATCCTCATATCCTTTTGATCCTGGACATTCATCAAGATTGGCTTGTATCTAACAAACTCAAATTCTTTACCTGATTTTACCTTCAGGGTTGCTTTGAGTTGGTTCCTGTCCCACCATGCCAAAGGATTTTCATTATAGCATTTTGTTATCTTTCTTTTGACATCGGTTAGGGATACTTGTACCTCTTCCTTAATATCTTGATGCGATACTAAGGCTGCCTTAAGAACCTGGATTTCCAGTTCCTCAAGATCTTTATCCCTTCGGAAACTTAGAACTGCTTCTCCAAATCTCCGTTGATCCTGCATTTTTGGGTGTCGAAGTTTTCCTTCATCACCACGCTTGCTGCGAAAATTGAGTGGCATGTGTCTATTAAATGCCTCTTTCAGCCGCTGGACAATGATCTTATGATCACAGACTGTTGTAAAAATCAGTCTTCTATTGGTGTTGTCCTGCGTATACTTTTTGAACATTTGTAGGAAATTGTTTCCTAGCAATATGTCTGCTCCTGTATCATGGAAATAAATTGGTGGAGTTTTTACCTTATACCAAGGTGTCTGACCTGCTCCTCCAATCAGAATTTCCGATTGTTTTACCCCTTTGGATAGGAGTAAAATTCTCTTGGAGAAATCTCTTCCGACAATAGGATTAAGATCTTCTTCGAGATTGTCTGGGAAGACTCCTCGCCTTGCAGTGCATATTCCTGCACCTGAATCAATATAAGCTGCAAAGTATTCAGCTTTATAATTTTCATATAACATCCCAATAGAGATGTATATGGAGAATGGGCTTGTCATACTATCAGAAGTTGCTTTCCCCTGAAAGTAATTATCATCCCATCTTCCTTCTGGTTCCAAGGCTTGAATTTTTCCAGGAAGTCAAGTCCTAAGGTTAGGACTCCAACTTCTCTTCCTCCTCGTCCTTCAACCTCAATCGTCACTGCCTCAATATCCACATTGGCTTTGTAGTCACCAATTTTTGGTTGCTGCAAATAATACAAGGTATCGCAAGGAAAATTATTTTCCCATCTTGTACTATCAAACCTTGTTTCGATCTCTCGCCAACCTTCTGGGTATTGGATCTTTATCTTGCTATATCTTGGTTGTCGAAAATCTTCTCGATAGGAAAGGCTGCCTGCAGACTGTGTCCATGGCAGACTCATTACTCTATCACATTGGAAAGATAGCCTCCTATTTTCCAATTTGAGGCTTTCATCATATGTCAGTAAGGGCTTATCCCCTATCCTGATGCTTGTAGCTCGTTGTAGTGGCATCTCCGTTCTATCTGGAGCAATAACCCTTGCCACTTCTTTGAAGATATCTGTTATCTCGATATACTGCTTTCCCAAAAATAGATCTTTATGATGGGAATTAGAAAGCGCATAAGATACCTGATATGTTAATGAAAACGGTCGGTTTCCCTCGTAGCTGATATCCCTCCTTTTGAAGTCTTGATACAGCGTCAGGGCTCGACTGAAATCTTTATACCCTAGATTGTAAGATATCTTGGGATAAATGACACCTATGATCTGTTTGGCACATAGGTTTCCTGAGATTGTGCCTAATAGAGCATCCTTGTGATTCCTGATACGCTTATCGCAAATTGCAATATCAATTGGCGTATCTACTCCCGCTGGTAGGGCTGATTTGAGAATAATCTGGACAGCCCCTATATGAATCCAGGACATTGTCTTTCTTATCTCTGGCTTCAACGTTGCGAGCACTTCTCGAACATCACTGAATGGAATCAGTTGCAATTCCATCTGATTTCCAGTGCATTCTATTGGAAGTGACATCTCTTTTCTTGTAATCTGATAGATTACATGGTGCTTTCTTCCTTTGGGATTGAAGTTGCTAAGCACCCTCCCAAGCTGGTTTGCCGAAAATCCTTGATACTTTTGTATATACAGGCTTTTCCTCATGATCTTATCGATCATACTCTGCGAGATAATAGTTTGACTGGTGAATCCAGTCTCATCTTCTCGCTGCTTGTGTAAGCCTTCAACTCCACTCTGGTTTGGATTCTGAACTACTTCCTCCATCAGAGCTTTCATCGCTGAACATCTCTTCTTCTTCGTATATACTCTCTTCCGAGGGTATATCTTCGAATTGGTACACCTGTACCAAATCCTGGTAGTAAACTGCTTCTTTAATGTCTGGTGCATTCTCGAAGCTTTTTACTCCTCTTTTTTCGGGGCAATTGATTGAGATATGCCCTTTTGCTCCACACGTCCAGCAATTGCAGTCTTTAAAACTTTCGTTAGCTCTAGTGTGAGCTCTTCGAAAAGTCTTCCTCATCAGAGTTCGTTGTGACGAACTTGTTCCCCGTGAGGATCTGCTTCTTACTGGTCCACTTCTTTGACCAGATTTGTAGAATCTGGCCTTTTGTCTGGTCCATCTGGATCTGGGCTTCCAGTATCCTTTTCTTGGACCTTCTCTTCTGGAATAAGGATGAGCTTTATACCTTTTGCTCTTCCTTAGCTGGTGGACCTCTCTTCCAATGATCGTTGGTAGATCATTTGCCGAGCAATCCAGAGGAGAATATTTATTCATCCTCCTAAGCTTCTTGTAATTCTTTTGTAGAGCGGCTTGTGTACACCAATCCGCCAGCTTTTCTTTAACAAAAGACATTCGTCTCCCGATATTATCGGGATTCCCTGGGACATATTCATCGATGAACATCTCCTTCCATGGGCTTGGAAATTTTGTGAAGAAGATTTCTGCACAAATTTTCTGGCTCACACCTTAATTCCATTGGTAGATGTGATACAACTTGAAGAATTTGTCAATCGACTCCTTCTCCATGTCGATTAGCTTTAAGTTGAGTATGGCCTTTGCATTCTTTTGCCTCTTCTTGGCGGCCAATCCTCCTTCCCCGCAATGATCCATCCCGAGGAACGTGAATTTAAATCCATAAGCCATTTTATCCACAATTGCTGTGAATGATTCTGGCTTTAGGATTTCTTCTTTGACTGCTGGAATTTCGATCGTCCACATTGTCTTGGCGATCCCTAGCAGACTCATTTCCAATAATCGGATGAATCCTGCTCTATCCAGATCCAAAGTTCCTGCTGCGATCCTCATGGCTGACGCCCATTCATCTATGGTTTTCTCTATCTCGTTGAAGTTGATTTCATCAAGATCTAGCATCAAACCATATGGATGAATTGGGTCTAGGCTTGTCTTTCCTAGAGGCGTATCTCGGAACTTTGTGATTTGTTTTCGCACCCTAGTTCCCACGAGATTATTGATTCTTGGCCTCTCCGTACGGTATTCCTCCCCCACATAGAAGTCCTGCTCATTTCGCATCTCGGTATCTTGGGGTTGAGGGTTTCCACCTTGTTCCGGTGGTGCTTGTTGTTGCATCTGCTGCTGCATCTGTTGCTGCATCTGCTGTTGCTGCTGCATCTGCTGCTGGGCTATATCTGCCGGCACCTGTTGTATAGGTGGGATCTGTTGTCCATGAGGAACGAGTGCTCCATCTGCAGCGTTCATCCTCAGATCCACCTTATTTAAATTGGCAAAAGATTCTGCCAATTCTTGTAGGTCCTCTAACTGTATTCTATCGAGGGATGTCATTCTTCGATAGTTCTCAACAGCTGACAAAGCTTTTCTTTGTCCGTCAGCTTTGGTTCTTCTTTGGCTTTGGCTAGGATTTTTACTTTGCCAAAGTCGATCGGCTTTCTCCTACTAGAACTCGCTTGAGATTGTTCTAGTGTTTGAATCCTTCTTTGAATGTCTAATAATACATTAAACTTTTCTTCTTGTTGTAAGGAAATTTCCCTTACCCTTTGTGGTACGCCGTACATGCTATTGCTGTAGTTTTGTACCGTCTTTTGTATCTCCCTCAGATCCATTGAGAGTTTGGACGAGTCTGGCTCGATCTCGCTAAATCTGGGCATGATCTCCTGACACTCTCGTTCCATCATTGATGGGTTCGTTGGTGTCCTGCTTGTTGAGCTTGAATATCTTCGTGATATCTTTGCCATCTCCGGATGTTCCTTGAACATTCGTCTATGCCAAGTTGACATACACGAACGTATCTTTCATCACACCATCCATTGGTGATTCCCGTAATGATGGTGTAGTTCAACCTATCCTCCCAGTAAATTAACATTTCCTGGTAATCTTGTTTATTTCCTTGTATCAATTCCAGGGTTTCCCTGAAAATTGCGCATCTCGGACATTCGTCCGGATTCATTTTTTCTGTGTGTCTTCTCTTTTGGTTAGGATAATACTTATTACTAATAAATATAAATTTTTCTTAAAATAAACACCTAGGCTCTGATACCATTTTGGAAACGCAGTCCGAGTCAAGGAAAATAGAATAGACATACATATAGGGGTAGTTTTGGAATTAAAATTTTGAAAGTCAAAAATGGGTATTTCTTGAATGTGTTTAATATTTTGGGTATTTTCATAATGTGTTTAGTGGTTTTGGGTATTTAAAATATTTTTCACTATATATATATATATATATATAAAGTTTAAGAAACCAAATATCATCATTTAAAATGATTCCCAAACCTATCTTATAAACCAAACATATTGATTGTAATGGTTAAACTCATACCCATTTCCTTTACTTTCAAACTCATACCCATACCCATTAATTTTAAGAGCACCCACTATGGTGGGGATCTTAAAAATTTTAAGATCTCGCCACGTGTGTGCCACATCAATAATTATTATCATTTCATGTTTTATAAATATCCACACTAACATTCATTATCATTTTTATTCATCCACTTTTTACTTTATACTAATCATGGGTCCCACTTGTTATAACAATTACTCCCTCCGTCCCAGTTTAATTGTCCCGGGTTGACCGGGCACAATAACCAAGGAGTGTGAGTGTAGAGTAAGTTGAGTGGAATTAATATTTTATTGTTGAGTGTGAAAAAGTTACATTTTTTAGCAATGGGACAATTAAACTGGAACAGACGAAAAAGAAAAGTGGGACAATTAAATTGGGACGGAGGAAGTACTTAATACTCCCTCCGTCCCATTAGATTAGTCCACTTTGGTTTCGGCACAGTAACCAATGTTTGTGAGTGTAGTGGAATTAATATTTTATTGATGTGAGGAGATTTTTTTCCATTTTAGGAAAGTGGACTAATCTGGCGGGACAGACGAAAATGGAAATATGGACTAATCTGGCGGGACAGAGGGAGTATAATATATGTACATACATATATTCTTTGTTTGTTTTATTGAATAAAAAAAGTCCAAAAAGAAATAAAATATATATTTTTATATAATATTTTATATTATTTATATATAAAATACACAAATAGAAATTTGAGTTAAAAGAAAAACAATAAATGAAATTAAAGAAAATAAAAGAAAAAAAGAAAGAAAAAAAAAGCCTCCCAAACCCCTCCCACGCACGCCTAGTCGCGCTGCTCCACACTTGCGCGTGCGTGGGGCAAGTGTATCTCACCCCGTGTGGAATTGCTTCTGTTTGGGGCCCATTTTTTTTACAAGAAATGAAATCTTAAATAAGTTTTCTATTATCAACAACCTTCATACCTCAATCCAACCACCAATTCAACTCCATATCATCATTTTTAAATAAAAAAATGTAAAATGCATTAAATTGTAAAGAAAATGGTCGACCAAGACCTCATGTAACTACAAAAATGTGATGGGCCCTACTTTCATTTATTATTAATTTCTTAGTTATGGACAAATAGAAATATGACACTTGTCTTCTTTCTATTAATCAATTAATTTTGTAAAAACATATTAATAAAATTGTTATTTCTTTTCAATAATAAAATAAAAATAAGTAAAAAATATACAAAAATTCGTAATTTTTTATTCTCTACAAATAGAGATTGATTTTGATATTTATATTTTTATTTCTTAAATTAATATATATATATATATATATATATATATATATATATTGAAATCTCATTTTACTTAATTTTTATTGATTTAGTAGTTGTATTTTTTATATAATCTATGTAAATTTTATTTTACTAATTTCTTTATTATTAATATATATTTTTAATTTAATAAAAAATTATATGTATATTTTAAAAATAAAACTAAATAAAAGAATTATATAATGAGGTTGGGTGATTGGATGGTCATTGATAAACTTTACAAAAACATTGTGGTTGGGTTGAAGTGATAATTGATGATGTGGAAGAGAGATAAATCAATAAAATATAAAAAATATTGGATGGTTGGGTGGTTGGGGATAAACATAGTCTAGGGGTAACAATTTTTGACACGACACGAAATCCGACACGAACTCGCACGCTAATAATGGGTTAGTGTTGAGCCTTAATGACTTCGTGTCATTATCGTGTCGACCCAAATAAGGACACAAAATTTTCGTGTCGTATTTGTGTTGTGTTCATATCGTGTTCGTGTTATCCGATAACGTATCTTATTTTGTGTCGTATTCGTGTTATCCGATAACATATCGTATTTCGTGTCATATTCGTGTCTTGTTCATGTTTGTGTTACCCACTAAAAAATTAATAAATAACATTTTTTATTTTATTATTGTTATTATTAATACAATTTTATCATTTATCAACATAATTTAACACTTTTCACAGGTTAATATCGTGCCCTTGTCGTGTTCGTGTCAATATCGTGTTACAAGATCGGATTCTTAAGAGGTCAATTTCATGTTCGTGTCGTGTTCGTGTCAATATCGTGTTCGTGTCGAACAAATCCTTAACAGATCGTGTTCGTGTCAGACCTTAATGGGTTGTGCCACTATCGTGACGACACAATAACGACCCGATACGCATGAATTGCCAGCCCTACTCCTATGTGCACAAAAAATGACAAGGTGGGGGATCTGAAATTTTTTAAAATCCCCTATTGGGATGCTAATATGTAAAATATTTAGATGTAGAAGATGTGATCAATTCTTCATTAAAAAATATATATATTGTGTTGTTAGTCAGCAGTGATTACAACTTGATTAATAACTGATAGTAAACAAGTTTTGTAGAAAACACGTTTATTTTGAACTTGTTGATTTTTGTTTTAGTATGTTATTCCAAAGGCCCTAACTTGAACAATCATGCGAAGATTTTGATGTAATTTCATACTAGTTTTTTACCCGTGCGTTGCGCGGTCAATATATATATTTTTAATGTTATTAATATAAAATATAATAAAATTTAAGTTATTTGGTAAAAAAATAATCTGTATATGTATAAGTAATGTTTAATATCCTAAACATAGGTATAACTTATAAAGTAAGTACAACGAAAATTTAGCTTTATTTCTTAATCTTAATGCTTTAGATTTTAATTTTTGATGCTATCAACTGCAGGATTGTGATTAAATCTTATTTAACATAAATATTAATTTAATACCTTATCACATCTATAT